>CAUYUJ010013669.1:407500-480000 GCA_963575745.1 Prorocentrum cordatum | reverse complement strand
ACCTACGCACGTGGTTAACTTATCTCACTATAAACATATACGTCTATTCCACTGTACATATACATCAGGACAGAGTAGATCCAGATAGTTCGTAAATATGTGCATTGGTCTCACGATACTTCGATCCAGCCCGCTGCTATCCACCTACCTGAGAAGGTCACTCTTTATCTACCGGCACGACTGACGGGATACTCGTTAGGAGACAACCGTTCTATACATATATATATATATATATACCTAGATGTGTCTTTCGATCGGCCTCACGACCTATCTATCGATGCCACTATTGATAGATCTGCCGGTCCCACTACCCAATCATCGTCACAACAATCATGACAACCATCGGGACAACCATTGGGACAACCACCGAGACAACCATCGGGACAACCAATGGGACAACCGTCGGGACAACCATCGAGGCGTCCATCGGGACATCCATCGGGACAACCATCAGGGTAACCATCCGGAAAACCATCGGGACAACCATCGGGACAGCTACCGGGACAGCCATGGAGACATCCATCGGGAAACTTATCGGGCCAACCATCAGCAGAAACATCGGCACAATTGTTGGGACGACCGTCGTGACAACCATCCAGACAACCGTCGGGACAACCATCGGGACGACCAACGAGACAATCATCGGGGACAACCACTGGGGCATCCATCGGGACAAACATCAGGGCAACTATCGGGAAAACCATCGAGACAACCATCGGGACAGCTACCGTGACAACCGTCGGAACAACCATCGGGGCAACAATCGAGACAGCCATCAGGACAACCATTGGGGCAATCATTTGATGTGTATATGTATACACCTGTACATGTAGCTATCTGCCTCACGATCAATCAATCGATCTTGCTATGAGCACGCCTGTGGATTCACCATCCAATTATCCATCGGTATGTCTGTCGGTGCAACGATGTATCGGTCTCACGAACTGTGACTCTCACTATCAAGGTGCACGTCGACATCATTATCTTTCTATCAGCTTAACCATCGGTACAGCCATCAGGACAACCATTGGCACCACCATCGAGAGAACCACCAGAACAACCATCGGGACAGCCATCAGGACAACCATCAGGACAACCATCGGGGCAACCATCGGGACAGCCATCAGAACAATCATCGGCACAACCCTCAAGACAACCATCGGGACAGCCATCAGGACAACCATCGGCACAACCCTCGGGGCAACAATTGAGGGAAAATTGCCAGGACAATCATCGGGACAACCATCAGCAGAAACATCGGCACAATTGTTGGGACGACCGTCGTGACAACCATCCAGACAACCGTCGGGACAACCATCGGGACGACCAACGAGACAATCATCGGGGACAACCACTGGGGCATCCATCGGGACAATCATCAGGGCAACTATCGGGAAAACCATCGAGACAACCATCGGGACAACCACCGAGACAACCGTCGGGATAACCATCGAGGCGTCCATCGGGACATCGACATCCATTGGGACAACCATCAAGGCAACCATCGTGAAAACCATCGGGACAATCATCGTGAAAACCATCGTGACAACCATCAGGGCATCCACCGTGACAACCATCGGAACAACCATCGAAGCAACCATCGGGACAACCATCGGGACAACCATCGGGGCAACCATCGGGGCAACCATCGGGACAATTATCGGCACAACCATCGGCACAATCAACTTGACCATCGTCGCAGCCGTCGGGACAGTCAGAATCGTATGAACAACCATCGGGACAACAGTCGGGACATCCTCGGAGCTACCCGGAGCATCGGATCCGACGGGGGGGGCGATTGATTTTTGTGTGACCCAGCCCTAGCGAAGGCAATAGTTCGCGCAGTTCCGCCTCGCCCGCACGCACGTTTCACTCCAGTCTCACACCCCAACATCCGCCACAGGAGAAGGACACCATGCAGCGCATATCATTGTGCCTGAGCGCGCGGGTGCACGCTCTCAAGACCATGAGCGAGAATATCACTGCCAACGAGATGACGTTGCTCCAGCCTGTGGTCGATGCACTATTCACTGGTGCCGAGCCGGAGCAGTTCCCAATTGCCTCTCATAAATATCAGTCTGTCCAGCCTGTCAGGCCCAGTATGGACGGAGAGATAGTGTGCGGGGACGAAGCGTTCTCAGATTGGCAGCAGCACCAAGATGTGCTCAAGAATGTCCACGGCACTGTAGTGGCCATTCGAGTGGACAAGATAGGATTGAAGGATGCCCAGGAGTACATCGACCCGTTCATGACGATCCTCGTAGCGGACGACAAGGCGAACATCTTGGACACCCACGATATTCCAGTGGCGAAGGGTAGGCAGCCCACGTATTGCATTTTCGAGCACCAGATATATCTGAATGTGTCATTCGAGGATATGGATAGTCGCGGCGCGGCCTTGTTCTTCGAGTTCAAGCACTACAAGCCGAAGAAGAAAAAGGTATCCACCAGGTGTTGGGCCTTCATGGAGCTGGCGGAGCTGCGGCCAGACTCGGAGATCGTGCTGGAGTTGTACCAGAAACCTACCGACCTAAAGAAGAAGAAGCTGAAGCTCCACACCGAGAAGCAACTCTATCTGCACCTGCTCGCCACCTTCGTGCGCTCCTGACGGACCTGGCGTGCAGCTGATGCCGCCTTCGTGGCCGCCGCCTCGTCGGCTTCCCCCAGCCTTCCACGCAGCCTGCGACCTGCTGGTCCTGGACCGCTTCAGCGGCCGCCGCCAGCGTGCCCGCGGGGCCCCACCTGGGAAACTCGCTATGCCCGCTGACGCCGGGATGCCGGCCCGCCTGGCACGTTCTGCTTGCTCCCCTCTCCGCCCTTCTTCCCTTTGCCCCCGCCCCCTTCCCCTCCCCTGTCCAGCTTCTCCCATCCTCTGGTTCCAGCTGTCTTTCCCCCACCGCTCTCCCCGGCAGAATCCGCGCTGATCTCCGCCCATGGCCGTCCGTCTCCCGGCGCCCGGCCCCCCTTCGCCCGGGAAGGCGGGGCGGGCACCCCTCTCGCCTCGACGGCGGGCCGCCCTCACAGAGCTTCGGGGGGCTTCCTCTTGCGCGGCGGACCCCCCCCCTGTCCTGGCCCCCCCCCGCCCCGAGTCGTGGTGAGCGTCCTGTCCCCTCCCCTGTCGGGCGGGTGGTGGTGGGGCGGGACGCACAGGGGGGGTGCAGGAGAGGGCCCTGAAGGGGCCCTCCAGGGCTCCTTTTGGGCCCCTGCTGGCTCCGAAACGGCCCCTCCGGGGCCCCCTTCTTCACCCCCCATCGAGGTCACCCTCCAGTACCACCCGCCCGACCCTGGCCCCCTCCTGCTCCCTTGGGTTTTCCCAGGTGCCCCTCCTCGAGGGAGGAAAAAAACCACCCGGACCGGACAATTGGCGTTTACTAAACGGCCCTGGGCGTTTACTGAACAGCCTTGCCCTGTTTGATACCTTCCTTGGGTGCGTTTACTAAACGGCCTCGCGTGTCGGGTTGGTTATTATCGGGGTGCATTTTCTGCCCTCTGCTTCCATCGTCTCCCAACCCGCGTGCTTCGGCAGAGCTCGGCGTCCCGAGCGTCGCGGGGCCATCTTGGAAAGGTCGCACCCCTGCTCCGCCCTCCCCCAGAGACTCGAGGGAGCGAAGAGCAGAGAGAGGATTCGATCTCGACGGGGGAGAAACAAGCTTGGTTTCTGGCACGGGGCAGCGTTGAGGGTGCCAATGTTTCTGGCTGTATTCATGTCGTCAGTGCCCCCATGGCGCTGGAAGAAGGGCACAGCACGGACGGGCTGGCACCTTTTGCAGGCCAGTCTCGCGGGCGGGGGGGGGGGGCGGTTCGCAGCTCCCCGCGGGAAACCGCGGAAGGTAGGGACGGCAGCGGTCATATCCGAACCTTGAGCCCCCTCGCAGACAACGTGGGGGGAGGACATACAGTAGGCACGTCGAGATTGTTGCTATGCGGGTTCCCAGCCCGTCGAGACCACACCAACGGCTGCCACCGGCTGGCCTTCTCTTTTCGAGGGAGCAAGATCAAACACCCAGCTGCTTACGTAGCACCCCGCAATTGCGGATAAGAGTGATGGGGCGGGCGCGGGCGACGCGGGCGTCGAGCCGGCGGACCTCGTGGCCCTCACGAATGCAAAAAAAGCTTGGAACGAATGCGCGGGTGGGTCGCGGGTGGGTCGTGGGTGGGTCGCGGGGTGGGTCGCGGGTGGGTCTCGGGGTGGGTCGCGCGTGGGTCGCCGATGCAAAAGAAATCCGCCGCAGGCGCCGAAGTTTGGGTCGCGGGGAATTCAAAAACAGCTCGCCGCAGGCGCCGAAAATCTTGATTTGTACACTGAACGCGGTTTGGGTCGCGGGTGGGTCGCAGGTTCTCCACCTGGAACGACCTGGAACGAATGCAAAAGAAACCCGCCGCAGGCGCCGAAAATTTTGGATGGGTCGCGGGGTGGGTCGCGGGTGGGTCGCGGGTGGGTCGCGGTGGGTCGCGGGTGGGTCGCGGGTGGGTCGCGGGTGGGTCGCGGGGCGGGTCGCGGGTGGGTCGCGGGTGGGTCGTTGGTGGGTCGCGGGAAGGTCGCCGGGGGGGGTCTCGGGGTGGGTCGCGGGTGGGTCGCGGGTGGGTCGCGGGTGGGTCGCGGGCGGGTCGCGGACGGGTCGCGGGGTGGGTCGCGGGTGGGTCGCGGGTGGGTCGCGGGGTGGGTCGTGGGTGGGTCGCGGGGCGGGTCGCGGGTGGGACCACGACAACGACAAACAACAAACAACAACAACAACAACAACAACAACAACAACAACAACAACAACAAGAACAACAACAACAACAAGAATCCGCATCGTGGAATTCCACTTCAGCCACGCACCCAGGGACAGTGAATGACCGTTCGGTTCAGCCCCCTCTTTCTGACCTAAGCGCTCTTCGGCCCTGACAGGAAAACCAGCAAAAAACATACAGTAGGCACGTCGAACAAGAACCCTGCCTGCAAGGAGGTGCCCCGCGTAAGTGTCTCATTTCCCGATGGCCATGCGGGCTCACAGAAGCCTTCGGGCAATTTGGAACCCTCCAAGATCGGCGAAGACGATGCCGTTCTATAGCAAGATATCTTACCGCATATGTCTACTAGATGCCACTTCGCCGAACTCGTCGCGCTTGCCGTGCATCTCCGCCCACGGCTCGCCTGTTGTGTCCAGCCCTGTGGGCTGGCCTCTCATTCGCCGCAGCAATCCGATGCGATTCCGGCGCGCAGCGAGACATCGCCCTAGTTAAGACTTGCGAGTTTGAGCCTTGCAGCGAGTGAAGGAAAGACACGTTCACTCGTGAATTGTTGTCGCTTCTTATCGTGTCTACTCTTCCTTGCACGTTTTCGCGTCCTGCCGGTGTCTTCTCTCGATTGGCGAATATTGCACATGTTTGGTCTTAAGGCTCACATAAGCCACGTGCTTGACTTCGAGGCTGCACTTGCTCGACGCAATTCGTGCATCATCGTCAGGCTGACGTCAATTTGTGGTGCCAGCCCTCCTGCACATAGATTTGCCACTCATGTGTCCTAAGCAGTGTTTACACTGAAAGGTTCTTGTTACATGTCATCTCACGAACTCTCGGGCGCGTTGGTCTTACTTCCTTTCCGAGCAGTGGTTCGAGGCAGTATTCTGAGCAATGCCAAGCAACGCAAAGCATTACCACGCAACGATTCACAGACAGGGCCTAGCTCGAACAGCGCCTATGCAGGTGGAAGATGTGTGAGATCAGAGGCCTCTGCAGCGAGGGGCTGCTGTATCAACACTGCGGTCTTGTTGGCAGCGATGACCGTGTGCGCTTGCGCCGCTTCGAACACCTCAAAGTCTGCCGTGTTACGCTGCTGATCAGCGGCGCTTGGGGGATCGGGTTGCTCCCTCGCCGTGCGTTTCACAAGAGGCTCCGAAGCCCGTGCGAAAAGCGTGCGGTGCGACGGAAAGGCGGTGCCAGCTTCTTCCAGGGATTCGACAATGGGGCTGGATTCCCAAACGGCCTTGTCTGTGAGCAACATCATGGCACTTCCGCGGAGCGTACGAGAGCAATGCCAATCAGCGATTCCAATCAATGCTGAGCAACGCAAAGCACTGCAAGGCCATTGCCACGCAACGCCAAGCAATGCCAAGGAGTGCCAAACAACGCCAGGCAATGCCAAGCAATGCTAAGAAATGGTTCCAAGCAGCTCAAAGTCATGCCAAGCAATAGTTTGGATCGTATTTCTTTGCTTGACATTGCTCCCGGCTGAGTGAGATTGATTTGAATTACATGAACACTAATTGGGGTCGCGCTGGTTCATGTTTTGCTTGTTCGCCGTGTTGGTCGTTGGTCCATCATGGTTTCAGAAGGGCCTGTCCCGAAGCAGTCCAGAAAGCTCCGACACTGGCTAACAGGCCTGACGGGGCTGGAAGAAACGCACGTGAGACCCTAAGAAAGACCCGAAGAGACGCGAAGAAGCGCCCAGACAGCAGGAAGCAGCAGCACACAGTGGCAAACAGCAGCAACCAGCAATAGGCATCAGCGGGCAGTCTTGTTCCCATCCATTATGTGGTGTTGGGTCCTCGTTTTGAAGAGACAGCGCCCCGCGTTCCTTCCTTTCTCTGTCCTTCCAACCTTCCTTCCTCCTCCTCCTCATCCCTCCTCCCACCCTTGCCTCTGCCCTCCGAATGTCCTCGTCATCGTCACCATCACCATCACAATCATCATCATCAGCAGCAGCATCCTCATCATCACCATCATCATCATCAACATCATCATCAGCAACATCATCATCATCATCATCATCAGCATCATCAGCATCCTCATCATCATCATCATCAGCATCATCATCATCATCATGAGCATCATCATCAGCATCGTCATCGTCATCAGCATCATCGTTATCATCACCATCGTGACCACTATCATCGTCATCATCATCACCGTCACCATCATCATCATCATCATCATCAGCAGCAACATCGTCATCATCATCCTCATCATCACCGTCATCATCAGCATCATCACCAGCATCACCCTCACCATCACCAACAACAACAGCATCATCGCCATCCGCATCACCATCATCACCATCATCAGCGTCATCATCATTCGCATCAGCAGCAGCATCAGCACCAACATCATCATCATCATTATCAGCATCAACATCAGCATCATCAGCATCACCATCATCATCATCAACAGCATCATCATCAGCAGCATCATCAGCGTCAGCATCAGCATCATCATTATCATCCGCGATTCGTGGCCCCATAGGGAGATCCAACTGTGGCCTCAGTAGCGGTGTCCACATGTGCCTCCCTCACCCAGCACGGCGCTTCGTGGCCCCATCGGGAGGTCCACCTAAGGCCCCACTGGCAGTGTCCACATGCGTCTCCCCCACCCAGCACAGCGTCTCGTGGCCCCATAGGGAGCTCCACCGACGGCCCCAGTGGCGGTGTCCACATGCGTCCCCCCCCCACCCAGCAAAGACTTTCGTAGTTCCATATGGAGCTCCACCGAAGGCCCCAGTTGCGGTGTCCACATGCGTCTCCCCCACCCAGCACGGCGCTTCGTGGCCCCACAGGGAGCTCCACCTAAGGCCCCAGTGGCTGCACTCGCATGCGCCCCCCCCCCCTCGCCCAGTATAGCGCTTCGTGGCCCCATATAGAGCTCCACCGGGCGCCCCAATGGACCCGTTCACATGCCACCCAGTATAGCGCTTCGTGGCCCAATGGGGAGGTCCACTGGACGCCTCAATTGCACCGTCCACATGCGTCTCACCCACCGCTTCGTGGCCCCATACGGAGCTCCACCGACGGCCCCAGTGGCGGTGTCCACATGCGTCTCCCCAACACAGCACAGACTTTCGTGGTCCCATAGGGGAGCTCCACCAAAGGCCCCAGTGGAACAGTTCACATGCGTCTCCCCAACCCAGTACAGCGCCTCGTAGCCCCGGACGGAGCTCCACCGAAGGCCCCAATGGACCTGTTCAAACGCGTCTCTCCCACAGGGTGCAACGTTTCGCTGCCCATAGGGAGCTCCACCGAAGGCCCCAATGGCAATGTCCACATGCGTCTCCCCCGCCCAGTTCAGCGTTTCGTGGCCCACAGGGAGCTCCACCGAAGGCGATACCCACAACTGCGGTACTCACAACTGCATATGGTTGGGTCCTTCGCCAAGCTAATGTTTGTTTCAAGTGACAGCGGGCCCCGCCGCAGACAGCAAGGAGGGGGGTGGAGTTAGGGGAGGACGAAACGCGACATGGGCCTCAATCGGACGTCCCCGACAGCGTCGCCAGTCCACTTCGGTCCAGCCAGTGTCCGCCAGTCTGCCAGTCTGCAATACGCAGCAGCAGGCAGCACAAATCAATACTAGGTAGATGAGGGCAGCTGACAGAGGCCAGTGCAGGAATCGGCTCAAGGAGCAGCGCTTCCCGTCGTGCTCGAAGTCGGTTTCTAAAATCGGCCTTCTGGGTTTCAAAAGGCGCTCAGGACTTCCTCAAAGGGCACCAAGAGGGCGCCAAGACGACCCGTGAGCCCACGAGGGCCTCAGAAGGCCTCAACGACGGCTCAGGTGGCCTCCAACACGATCCGAGATGCTCCAAGAGAGGCCCCTGGAGGCGCCAAGAGAGGCTCGGGACAGCTAAAGCAAAGATGGATGTTCAAACTGACATGCACTTAGCGTCTGTTTAATCATGTTAATGTCTCTGCCTGCTCCTTCTTCGCCTTCTCATCCTCCTCCTCCTCCTCCTCCTTCGGCTCCTTTTCTGCCCCATCCTGATCTTTCTCATCCTCCTCGCGTTCGTCGCTCCTTTGCATCATTCAGCCCTGACCTCGGCGCACAGGAGGTGGCCGACTCGTCTTCTTCGCCACTCCGTGGCCTGCGTGGGTCAAGCCGGAGGTTGTCTGCCCGTGCCCCGTTCGTGTCTCCGTCGGCAATCGGCGCGCCTGCCTTTGCGCAGCGGTCGGGGGCAACGTTAGGGGGGGATAGGCTCAGGGGGAACGCATCGAGCCCCGATCGCCCAGTCATCGCCGACAGGGGCCCGATAGCCCATCCCGTCCAGTAACGTGCGGACTCGCTTTCCGGGACCCATCGGCGATGCATTCCCGATTCCGGCTCGATGTCCCCCCTTCTGAGCAGGTCCCCCTCTTTCGTTCCCTGTAAAGCGGCGGCAGCGTCAGGCCCAGACCCCGACGTCATGTTTTTTGTTACAGCGTCAACCCCCAGAGGTCTCGACCCATTCCCCAGGACCCGTTTCTCATTGTTTGACGCTCCCAGGACCCAGCGAGGGACCCGGAGGCCGAAACCAGCCGAAAATGTCCCGTCGCGATGTTTGTCCAGACGCGAGGGGGTCTGGGCCCCAGGTCCGCGCCATGTGGGCGCCGCCCCTGCTGCTGCTGCTGCTGCTGCTGGCGCGGGCCGCGTCTGCGGCGAGCGGCTGGCCGCTGCTGGAGGGCGAGGAGGTCGTCACGGCCATCCCCCCGCCGACGGTCGCGGCGGCCCCGCCCCTGAGGGGCGGGCCTCTGGCAGCAGCGGGTGCCTGGGGGGGAGCATCAAGGGAGGAACAGGCACCGATGCGGCCGCTCGTCCTGGAGCCAGGGCCCAAACAATGACATAATCATAAAATTCGGAGGTCCTCGGATCGGCGCTGGGGCCGCCTGGCGGCGCCTCCGGCGCCCCTGGCGCGCGGAGCGCGCCAGGGAGGAGGGGGGTCCAGCTCCGATTCAAGAAATCCTCGCAGAGCTCCAAAGCTTGTGTTTATGAACCTTGCTCTTCTTCAACTGGAGAAACCTCGCCGCCACGGCTCGATTCTGCTCGAAGCTCTTGCCGGAACGCACCCTGGGGGAGGCCCTGGGAGCAGCGGCATCGGTATCCCTCTGCCCCCCCAGCAGCAGCAGAAAGGCGAGCTTGCCATGCGGGGCGCTCCAGGAAGGGCCTTGCCCTCGAGTGTCGAAGGACATGGCATCTCTTCCTCGGCGGGAGGCGGCAGAAGGCCTGCGGTAGGCGGCGGAAGTGAAGCGAGGGTGCCTCCGCCGGCAGAAGGCGGCGGAAGGCCGGCGGAAGCCCGCGGAAGTAAAATGTGCCTTCCGAAGACATACCACACTGATTGAATACAGGATCCCCGAAACCGCCATACATTTGGCTTGTTCGTGTTCCCAAGGGCGGCATGGATGATTGGACGGGGCGCACCCTTAGCTGAGGTACGTTCGTGTTGCTCCCATCCGTCCTGTGGAGTTGGGTCCTCTTTTCCTTTCCGCTGCGCCTACCACCTCCTCCTTCCTCATCTGCTCCTCCTCTTCTCGTTCGCTCCTTTCGTTTTTTCCTGCTACCCGAAGGTATTGACAACCATGGTCTAGCTCGCTGGTTCCTTGGAGGTACCGCCTGGAGCTGCACTGGAATCAATCGGGCGCTGTCCTTTATTGCTGTGGTTCCAAATATCCCACGACATCGCGGGTTTAGGGTTTAGGGTCTACTAGGCGTGGCCACGAGTACACCGTGACCGCGAACCCACCTGCGGTGGCCGTCAGTCCCACCCGCAAGCCACCCCACCATAAAGATCATCTCTCCCCTCGTTAGAACCAGAGCGAGTAGAGCGTCGACGACGACGACGACGACGGCGACGACGGATGTGCGATCCAGTGGGCACGCGAGTGCTCTAACGAACTAAAGATTCTGCACGCATGCGCAGGAAGCGCGAGTGTGTGCAGGAGCTGGAGCCGGTGTACATAAGGGTGTCGCATTTTGTATTGTAAAATACAGGAGATTCTCCACGCATGCGCAGCAGATTCTGCACGCATGCTCAGCAAATGTTTTTTTGCAGTAGATGGACCAGGATTACATAACCGGGTCGCAACGGGGACCGGGCACTTTGTATTGTAAAATACAAGAGACTCTGCACGCATGCTGAGCAAATGCTATTTTTTGCAGTAGATGGAAGCGGCTCGCAACGGGGCTTTGTATTGTAAACTACAGGAGATTCTGCACGCATGCTCAGCAAGTGCTATTCTTTACCGTAGATGGAGCGGGATTGCATAACGACCGGTTTTAGGTTATTCAGGGTTTAATAATTATAGGATTAGAAATTTAGGGTTTCGGGTGGCCACCTGCGTCGGGCGCCCGCGCGGCCCAAGCTCAAAGGAGGAAAAGGTACCGGTCAAAAGGCCGTGGGTGCCGAACCAAAGTTCTCCAGGGGTAGTTGGTTCTGAAAAGGTTGCCTCCCATTGACCAGCCACATCAGCCATTTGTGTTCTCCAGGTCCGACCATCAAGATCTTGCGCTGGGCAGAGATGCCCAACGCAAACCTTCAACGGTGTTCGGCGAGAAACTGTACAAAACGCCCTGTCACAATCAAGAATAACATCATGCATGCGTCGTTGCCTCCATCTCTGCCTGAGACACTCAGATGGTAAGCTCGGCGGCGAACCCATGGGGGAAGCCAGAGGCAGCGGGGGCCGTCGGCGAATTGATTACAGCCTGCTCCAAAGACAGAGACGGCTTCTCAGGAGGCCGAGGGGCTTCTGAGAAGCCCCGCCGCCTTCTGAGAAGGCCTGCCCCCTCTCACTTTTCCCTTGGGCTCACCGCCGAATCTCCGCCTGGGACATTCAGATGTAAGTGATCCTGTTTAGAGTCTGCCGATAACCCGAGCTATCGAGCCCGCAAGTGTGCAATTACGCTTGGATGCATCAGAGCCAAGATGGTTACAGGTGCGATGTTGCCTCCCCTACTCTATCGGCAACCTTCAGATGCCGAGCAGGATGACAGCGAGCTACTCACTTGATGGCAATCCAAACTCGTGCCACAATCAAGAAGAAGGCAACAGCTATCAAACATCTGCACAGGAAGGAAAGGTGGACTATGATCAAGAGCGCGCTAGAAACACTTGGGAAGATGGCGAATGAGGATTGGAAAATGGTGGCACAACTAAACATTATGCTATAAGCATATGCTGCTGCTGCTGCGTCTTACCCTGCAGACTGAGCCAGGGGCGCCCGCACGAGGTCTCATTAGCCTGCTTCGACAAACATCATCTCATGTGTTTTGTGCCTTGAAAAGAGGCCGAACTACTGCCCCATGGGGGCGCTGGCATGCGGTCTCCCAAGTCCCCTTCGGCACACCCTTCGCACTTCTAGTGTATCGTAAGGAGGCCGCAGCTACAGCCCCAGATGGAACGCCCGCATGTTCACGTCGTGCCCGTCTGGGCACACTCCTCACACGTGGCTCCTACGCTACATGCAGTTGCGAAGGGCCAGGCCTTTCGTTCGGTTGCCCCCCAAGGCGCCCGGACCGAGTCGGAGGCAGAGTGCAGCTGCACCGCCGACGAGGCCGGCGGCTGCGAGTGCGTCGGCGGTTGCAGCGAGGCCGTCAAGGAAGAGGTGTGCACAGAGATCCTCGGGCCTTGCGGGTGCCAGCGCTCGGACGAGGCGGTTTGTGAGTGCGGAGGCCACTGCCACACCAGGCTGGACCGGGAGCAGGCGTGCCTCGACGAGGCAGGGTGCGAGTGGAACGGGCGCTTCTGTGAGGCCCAGACTGGCGTGTTGTGGGACTGATGACGGTGCGTGCAAGGACGGCTCACACACAGGCCTGGGCAGCCCCAGGAAGAGTCGGAGCGGCAACGCTTGGGCAGAGCCGCCGTGAAGCTGCCAGAGACGTCACCCGCCTCGACGCATGGACACATGACAGGCACGCAGGCGGAGAAATCGTAAGGGCTTCGCCGTCTTCCGCGGGTCCCCACTCCTTTGGTTGGTTCGTGAAGCGATGGCCGTCTGCTTGGGGTCGCTTTGGGTTGATGGGTTCGAGAATCGATGGCCGTCTTGTTTGGGACGCGTTGGGAGGGGGCCTTGTTTACATTGGTTTGAGGCTCTGGAACGCAGATCCGATACACGACGGGAAGCGCGAAGCACTAAGGTTGCCAAGTCCCAGACTAGACGGTGTTTCAACGTATGTTAAGATCGACATTTGGGGGTCCAAGAGGCGTTCCGAAACTGCCCAAGAGATTGTAAGATGACCTTAGAGGCGATGCTTACTAGAGGTTCCAACAGAGGAAGACCCCAACAGGCGTCACGAGAGGCCCCAGAGCGAAAGCCACGGTAAAGCACATGCGATTCAATATTTCCCAATTTTCCTGTGTGTTGGGTCCTCGTTTTGAATCCGCAGCACCGCGCGTCTTCTCCTCCTCCTCTTCTCCTCCTCCTCCTCCTCCTCCTCCTCCTCCTCCTCCCTCCTCCTCCCTCCTCCTCCCATCTCCTCCCTCCTCCCTCCTTCCCTGCTCCCCCTCCGCTTCATCCTCTCTTTCTCTGCTCTCCCCCTCTTGCTCCTCTTCCTCCGCTTCCCTCTTCCCCTCGCCCCATGCCGGCACACCCCTCACACGTTTCGTGGCCCCATAGGGAGCTCCACCGAAGGCTTCAGTGGCAGGGTCCGCATGCATATTCGGGTCCACTTCGGCACACCCCTCACACGTTCCGTGGCCCCACAGGGAGCTTCACCGAAGGCCCCACTGGGTGCGTTCGCATGGCGTCTCCCCGCCCATTTCGGCACCCCCCTCACACGTTTCGCAACAGCTCCACTGAGGGTCCCACTTGGTGCATTCGCATGGCGTCGCCCTGCCCATTTCGGCACACCCCTCACACGTTTCGTGCCCCCCAGGGAGCCCCACCGAGGGCCCCAGTGGGTGCGTTCGCACGGCGTCGCCCCGCCCTTTTCGGCACACCCCTCACACGTTTCCTGCCTTCCAGGGAGTTCCACTGAGGGACCCAGTGAGTGCGTTCGCATGGCGTCGCCTCGCCCAATGCGGCACACCCCTCACACGCTTCGTGGCCCCATTAGAGCTCCACCGAGGGCCCCAGTGGGTGCATTCGCATGGCGTCGCCCCGCCCTTTTCGGCCCAACCCTCACATCATGCCCCTCAGGGAGCTCCACCGAGGGCCCCAGTGGGTGAGTTCGCATTTTCAAACAGGATTCGCCGTTTGATGTCAGGCACCCACGGACTTGAGGCATCAACTCGCGTCGACGGTGGTCCTTCGGACCCATTGAACACATCATCATCATCATCATCATCATCATCATCATCATCATCATCATCATCATCATCATCAGCATCAGCATCAGCATCAGCATCAGCATCAGCATCAGCATCAGCATCAGCATCATCATCATCATCATCATCAGCATCATCATCATCATCATTCATCATCATCATCATCATCATCATCATCATCATCATCATCATCATCATCATCATTTGCAGTCGGGCGGCGTTTGGGCGCCGCGAAGCGCATGGCGCTGTCCGTCGCCACTCTCTTATCTGTTCCTCGGCGGCAAGTTACCCGCTTGACGCTTGACCATTTGCAGCAATCCGCGTAGATCCTTCGCAGTGTTCTTGTGCAGTGAGCCGTCCTGGTTATGTTCGCCCCTTATTTTTACAGGGTTGGCTTCTTCGCCAGGCTAGTTTTACAGGTTGTTTGGCGCCTTGAGCGCAGATTGCCATGCGACGGGAAGCGAAAATCTATTCTTGCTGGGATTCGGGGCCTGAGGTGGGCCCACTGCCGATCAGACAGTCCCCAGAAACGCTTAAGAGGGCGCCCAGGGGCCGTAAAGATGGCCCAACTTGGTTCGGGGAGGACGTCAGGACGGACCAAAAACCTTAAAAACGATTCCAGACAGCCCGAAAAGCGACAATATGTCCTTGGAGGTGCGAAGAGAGACCCCAGAGGCGGCAAGAGAAGCTCCAAACAGCCAAATTCGTCAACCTCTTTTGGGGCTCAATATGAATTCGCCAGGCTTTAACATCGTAGTGGTTATGGCAAGTAGATATGCGTGTCGCCTCGAGCAGTGCTTGCTGCAGGGCGCATATTATGTGGTTCGGACGGAATTCGAAACAATGGTTGGGATTTCGGGCTCTTGACCTGGAACCCTATGGCCGGTGCTCTGCGATGCTTCAGTTGCAGCGATGTCACGTTATCGCCCTGGTGCTGTTTAGCTGTAAGGCCCAGTAAGTAGCCCACTCACCTACTCTCAACGTTTGTTCAGTGCGTCGCCCGTGCGCTGGCCCAGGTTTGAGCTTATGTCCCTAGCCCCAGCTTCCCGGAGTGCGCGGGCGACATTTGGCGCGATTTCGGATATCGTTGGCGACTTATTGATTTCCGTCGTCAATGCAACAGCAGCCAGTTTTGCATTCGTGGGGCACTGCAGTTCGACGGTCCACCGACGCGCTATGTTTCCCACCCGCGCGCATAATCATTCGCCAGTGCGTCGTCTTTGGGATCGCCAGCCGTAACCGAGGACGGAAACGCGCCGCGTTGATTTGAGCTTGCGCGCGTCGCGCCACACATGGGGCTACGCCGCCACATCGCCCCGCCGCATCGCGCCCCGCCCTTCCATGTTGGTTCGCGCCCCTTTTCTCTTCCCTCTTCGGACGCATGCGCGCATTGGCCACGCTCGCGAAATTATATGCAGTTCTTTGTGTTCGGCAGCCGTCCTCGCCCCCCTCCATACTCTCCCCCCCCTTTGCCCTTTCACCTTCCTGAAACGTCCCTGTCGCACCCCTCGCTTCCGCCGCCTCCATTCGATTGCCTCACATCGCTCCCGCCGCCGCTGCGCCGCCCCTGCCCGCCACCCCCATCGCCCCTCCGTTCCCTTTTCCTCGACCCTCCCCCCCGCCCCCTTTTCCGTGTTTGTCTCGATGCATCGGCGGGCAAGACGTCGCCAAGTTGTTTTATTGATGAATCATTGCCCAAATGTTGCCGCGCAGAACGCTTCCAGTTGATTCCTCCACGCGCGGTACAATTACACGTCGTCAATTCGTATCTTCGTGTTCGTATATCGTGCGTACGTGCTCACTCCTTTTGTGATTGTCGCGAGCATTATTGAGCGGTTTCGCCTGCGCGTCGTGCAGTTTTCAGGCCGTTCAGAGGCCCACGGCGCCCTGCGATCGATTCGCGCGCGACCTGCGCGCGACGCACAAACATCCCGAGCGACGCCCGCGCGACGCACGCGCGACTCGCGCGCGCGACGCACCTCGATCCGCGCGCGACGCACAGGCGACACCCGCGGCGCACGCATCGCACGCGCAACGCACGCGCCACGGGCGCGACGAACACGCGATGCACGCGCGACGCACTCTCGACCCTGTGCGCTCTAGCTTCATCTTAGGCTGCAATGTGCAACGGCTTTCGGCGCGCCGTGTTTGCTCCGTTTACGAGTGGCGGAAGTCGTGTTTTCATTTACGCAGGGTAATCCGGCAACTCGCCCCTCGTCCTGCATTTTCTCGTTGCTCGTCCTCCCTCGTCCTTCCTCCCCATTCCTGCTTCGTCCTCCCTCCTCCCTTTTTCCCCTCCCTCCTCACCTTTTCCTCCTCCTGTTCCTCCTCCTCCTCTTCTTCCTCCTCCTGCTCTCCTCCTCCTCCTCCTCCTCCTCCTCCTCCTCCTCCTCCTCCTCCTCCTCCTGCTCTCCTCGTCTTCCTCCTCTTCCTCCTCCTCCTCCTCCTCGTCCTCCTCCTCCTCCTCCTCCTCCGCCTCCTCCTCCTCCTCTTCCTCCTCCTCCTCCTCCCGCTCCTCCTCCTGCTCCTGCTCCTCCTCCTCCTCCTTTTCGTTATCCTCCTCCTCCTCCTCCTCCTCCTTCTCCTCCTCCTCCTCCTCCTTATCATCATCATCATCACCATCATCATCATCACCATCATCATCATCATCATCATCATCATCATCAGCAGCATCAGCATCAGCATCATCATCATCAGCATCAGCATCAGCATCAGCATCCTCCTCCTCCTCCTCTTCCGCCTCGTCCTCCTCTTCCTTCTCCTCCTCTTCCCCGTCCTGCCTCACCCCCTTCCCTCCTCCCTCGTCTTTCCTCTTTTCCCCTCGTCATCCCCATCTCTCATATTTTGTTTTCCCCCTCGGCCGTTCCCCCGCAGCCACGGCGCGTCGGTTCGAACGGGACCCCCGCCTTTAGCGACGGGCCCCGCCGCTGTAAGAGGACGAGGAGGACTACAAGGAGGAAGAGAGGGGAGGAGGGGCAGGCGCGCGAGGCAAGCGCGGCAGCAGGGGCGTCCCGGCAAGGGAAGGGGAGGGAAAGGCGGACGAACGGGGCAGCGGGGGCGATTGAAATGGTCGTGTTGGTGATCGTGTTCGTGGTCGTGGTGGTCGCGGTGCTCGTGCTGGCGGTGGTCGTGTTCATGGTGGTGGGCGGGCTGGTGGTGGTCACGTTGGTGATCGTGGTGGTTGCGGTCGTGGTGGTGGTCGTGGAAATCGTGGTGGTCGTGGCGGTGGTCGCAATCGCTGGTAGCGGTCAGTGATCGCAATCGTCGCGGTGGTTTTTGGTTGTGGTCGATGCCGCTGGTGAGGATAGTTGCGGTGGTAGACATTGTTCTGGGAACGGTCGTGGTGGCTGCGGCGGCGGCTGCGGGGACCTGTTCGCCTAGCGTCGGAGTGCGTTCACCTGCATCACAGCGCTGCGGTTTGAGATGGTTTATTACTGTGCCGAGGCCGCCCAGCAGCCGCTCTCTCACCAGAGGTTCCGTTGCGAGGGCGACCTGCTTGCTCCCGAAGGCGACCGGCCTTTTCGACGGCCATCAGACGGGCGACACACGGGCGATCCGCCTCGGTGCTGGCCAGGCTGGCGGCGTGCTCAACAAAGGACCCCTGTGCGAGAGCGACGTGTGTGTTCGCAAAACGGCTGGCCGTTTCGGCTGCCGACGCACGGGCGACGCATGCGCGACGCACCTCTTGCGGCGAAGGGGGGGTCAGCATGCCAGTTGAGCTATTGGGCTGTAGCAAACATGATGCCATAGTTGTTGCGACTAATCGATATCGTTCCGGTGCTGTGTAGGTGCTGATCCATGGCTGGCGTTATATGGTGGCTTGTGTGCTGCGACGTCCGAAGTGTGTTGCCCTGGTGCTCGAAATGTGGTGGGCTATGATTGGTTGGTGCTCTATGGTGCGATAGTGATTGCGATTCCTCGATCTCGCCCTGGTGACCTATGGCAAGTACCTTATGACTGGCGCCCTTCTATGCCATATGTGTTGCGACGTTTCGGTAGTACCTTGATGTTTTACGGCTCGTGCAGAATCATAGCTTACTTGGTGCGATTCTCGTCTCTATGGTTGGTCCCCCAAGATGCTATCATGTCTTAAGCGTTGCGCGTCTCCCTTTGGAGCACCAAGTCAAATGCTCGATTACGCCCGGGATGCTGTGTTTGTTTCGCCATTGTGTTCCATGGGTGTGCTCGATGGGCTGATATTATTGATATTTGTCGTAATTCCAATTGCGTTTCATGGGCGGTGCTCCATGAGTTTTTGCTTTTCTCAACCATCATGTGATTTTAGGTCCTCTTTGGGGCCTCAGAAGGACCTCTTGGGGGCCTTTGGGCGGCCTTGGCTTCCGGAGGCCGGCTTGGTGGCCTCTTTGGGCAGCGGTGGGTCTTCTTCGGGAACTTTGTGGCCATCTTGGAGGTATGTGGGGCCATCTTGTGGGCCTCTTGGGCTGTCTTAGTGCCCTCTTGGGCTGTCTTGCGGGCCTCTTAGGGACCTATTGGGGTGATCTTGGGGGGCTATGGGGCCGTCTTGGAGCGTCGGAAGCCCGAGAAGGCGTTACAACTACAACCATTGAAACACAGAAAGGGAAATCAATGATATCGGCATCCTGGAGGTCCTCTTGGAGCTCTCTTGACGCGTCTTGAGGGCCGTCTTGGGTCCATCTTGGCAGTCTTGGAGGCGTCTCGGGACCGTCTTGGAAGTCATCTTGGCCGTCTTGGAAATCATCTTGGTCGTCTTGGGGAGAGCGTGTGTTGATTTTATAGTCTGTCTGGGTGGCCGGTACGATCGGCCGAGACCCCAATGGAAACCCTCGAGAAGGGACTAAGCAGTCAAACGTCTAGCACGCCAGGCACCCAGATTTCGTGGATCTGGTGGCCTTAGGCCCATCCCGCCACCACGCCAGGGTCGTGGACAACAGGTTTCTTGGGGGTCTTTTAGAGGCCTCTTTGGAGCTTCTTAGGGGCCTCTTGGTGCAAAAGAGGTTGCTTCATCCAAGCTTGTTGCGGCGCACACGTGGACGACTGTCCGTGGCCAATGCGGCTCAGCACCAGCTGCTCCCACCGGATGGCGCTGCGTTTCGTGGGCGCCAGCCGGTTGCGCAGAGTGGCAATGGGCTGCGGCGACAGACCAGAGGCTCCCAGAGCAAAATATTCGCGCAGGCTTCCATTCCCTTCTGTAAGGTCGTTACGTTCTCAATCCCGATTCCGTCTACCCTCCGAATCCGGTTTCCAACCCCACTGCTTCCTTTGTTCCGACGCTTCCGACTCCAGTTTCCGCCCCCGTTCTGCATCCATTTTCGAGTCTGGCCGTCGATCGCAGAGTGCGTGTCGCTCGATTCCAGTTTCGAATGCCGTCACTAATTCAAAATTTCAATTCCGGTTTCCCACCGTATCGGAGATCCAATTCCAGAGTAGCATCCAGCGTTTCGACATTTCTCGGAAACGCATGGCAAATCCCAGTACGGCCCCCGATTCCAGGACGGCGGCCGACCCCGTATTGAAATCTGCGAAGGCACCCGATTCGAGCAGGGTGGCGCTCGGATGTGGTAAAAGATGTAGCGGGCGGATTGCGGCGAGCCGCCTCCAGCGGTTCGTGGAACGGTCGACAGGCAAGATCATTACGAGAGATGCCTCGCAAACACTGGCCATACGTACAAGCAGCGTTTTGTTCTCAGGGGATGTGGGGAGATTCGGGCGTGGCAGGATCGGTTTCCCGATCGTTTCGCTACCTCGTCGCGTACTGGTGATGCTTCGTGTGGATGCACATGGTACGTTGCGCAACACCACAAGTACGTCAAACAGCTGTGGAAAAACACGGGGTTCGATTCGATGGTTTGCAGCAGTTACATAATACGGTCGGCTAGACATGTATTCAGAACAGAAGCGCGCATTTGGTTCTCTCCGTCGACCCAGGACTGGCCTAGCGCGACCGCGCATTGGCAGCCCAGTGATATTTGGAGCCTCTGCGCGGACCAACCGTTAAGAGAGTCTGGAAGCTTGGCCCGGGTGCCCAGAGTGCCACAGCAACTTGATATCAGGGGTGGCCCGACTCCAGCGCACACGGCTCCCACAGCGATCCGTTTTCACCCATTTTTGGCGTCGCGGCCCCGCGCGCAGCGTCGAGGCGTAGAAGGTTGAAAACAGCAAGCAAGCAAGCGTCTAACCGCCCGAGCCGTATCATTCACCCATACCCCCCGTAGCCCTTTGGGCTCAAGCCCCGTGCGGCATCCCAGAGTGTTCCACGGCCGACCGCCCGCCGGCGCCCGTGGGATGCCGGTGCAGCCCAGGCGGCCCAGCGACGAGAGGCCGATGTCGGAAAGAGCGCGCTCCTTGGGGGCGGGAGCGCCCCTCCTCCCTGGGATGCAAGAGGGAGGGGGGGGGTTGAACCAGGGGGACGGGGGCATCCAGGGAGGGGTCCAGACAAGCAGCCACGAAACGCGTTCTCTCCGATGTCGACGCTGGGCTCCGGCGAGTGCGGCGCGGCTGGCGTGGGTTCCTCGCCCTCGGCGGCCAGCCGCCCCTGCGCCGCCGAGCGGGAAGCCCTTGGCGCCTGCCTGGCGGTGGGCTCATGAAAAAGCAAAGACGGACGTTTTTTCGCTATTGTCGGCCCCTGTGGGGCCCTCAACGGGCCTCGGGGCCGTCAAGAAAACGACTCAGGGTGAGCAGCCGGTCCCGGGGAATGGGTCGAGACCTTGTCGGGGTCGACGTTGCAAAGCATGACGTCGGGGGTCTGGGGCCCCGGCCCCGCCGCCGCCCCCCGAGTCGGGCCCTCCGCCGCTGTCCACGGGCCCGTGGCGGCGCCCGCCCTGCGGAGGCCGAAAGCGGGCCTGAAGGGGAAGAGCAGTCCGCCCCCGAAGCGGCCGCCGACGTCGGGCTGCCGCGCCTGAGGGGTACGTGTGGGGCGGGCGGCGGTGCCGTGAGCGTGCGCCACCTCTACCTCCGGCCTGCACTTGTTCGGTGCCTCCCCACGATCCTTGCCCCCGCCCTCCTGCGCCCGCCCTCCCTGGGCTGCACGGAGGCGGGTGCCCCTCGCTCTTGCTGGGACTGTGCTTCCGAATCGAATCACTGACCGACCGACCACAAGTTTCCAACCGTTTTTTTTTGTTTGAGAAATTTGCGTTGGCTCACCTGCCATACATAATGACTTTAGTTCTGTTCGTAGATCACTCTTCAAGGTAATAACAATGTTTTCATATTACTAGCGCGCTTCATCGTCATGGCTGGATTCGCTTGGAGAGTTTGGTTCGATTATTTCCACGAGATGTGTGTGGATCAGCCTTTTTCTGGCCCCCGCAATCTCAACGGATCAGCGTACTTCGTCATAATGATGAAATTCGTTTGGAAATTTTGGGGCGATCCATCCCCAGGACAAGTCCGCTTATGAAAGAAATTCTCCATGTTTTGTAAATTCGGAGTTGGTAGGCATCTGCCTTTGATTTTCAATTGAGCCTTTAATTTTAAAGTTATTGTGGCTCAAGACGGGGGTCTGCAACAGTTTGATTTCTAGCCATTTACATTCTTAATATACACATTTGCATTCTATCGATGTCCCGATCGATGCGTATTTATTACTGGCAGTGCAATAACACATTCTTCTATAGGCTATTAATATGATTGCAAATGTAGAGGGTTAGGAATTGAAGTTGGTTATGATTATTCGTGGCGGAGAAAATGCACCAATATCACGATTTCTGATATTTCTTGATTATGCAAATTTCGTAATGTGCCCATCTCAATCGAATACTGACCCCCCGCACGCAGCGCAACCCGATGCAGCACGAGAAAGGTTTGCTTCAAGACTCTTGCTTCAAGACTCCCGTCAAGTATTGCTCAACTGCGACGTGGATTCGAGCTTGTATTACCGTTGGATTTATCAAGAAATATCGAAGTGAGGACCCGCACGTTCACAACTCCATCACAAAATTGTCGCACTTTTGTATTGGCTAACGCAATGTTTTCCCCAAACTGGCTGTGCGGCATTTTTCTGCACCATGCACGACATGGCCACATGCAGGCACAGTTCGGGCCAAGGCACACAGGGACAAAATCGTTATATTCGAGAAGATTTTTGATTCAACCCGAATCTTATTAAACTGATGAAAAAAGAAACCGCTGAACAACGGCGATCCCACCGTCAAAACGCCGAAACTCCAACCAAACATTCTAATAATGAGTTCAGGCGAATTCAATCATGCGGCACACGTGATATCGCGCCCAGTACGCAGAGGTGATGTTAGATCAATTCCATTTTCGGGCAGATAATCCATCTGACCCACCCCCACCAAATTTTCAGGAATTTGTGCCTGCACGACAATTATCATCGACCATCAGGTAGCAGATACTCATATTTTATCATATTCTATACGACAACACAGCATTCGAATTACTTTGTGATATGGCGGAAATTGTTCGTAACATTCATCTACCACGAATTATCGCGGTTGCGATGCGTGTTGCAGCCCTTGAATACACCAAGCAATTTTTCGAGAATCTGAGAAGCTTTCATATTTTTGGGATTTCGCACCGACGTCCACCCCGAGAAGGTCATAGTGAATATTGATGGGTGTTGTTTGATTGTGGCACGTGCCCGGATATTCACAAAAGTATTACAAAATCCACAATTACATATGGTTTGGTGCAAATTGTGTGACAATAGTACAGAATACAGTCAAAATTCTTCACGCTTCGCATATCCCCACCCCCCCATCTCAATCGTGTTTTTCAGGCGTGTTTCCGCTTGCCCTCGCATGTCTCCGGGCCTGTCATCTTGGTGTGAGTCGTGCGGGCCCTTCTTCCTGATGTGAGTCGTTCGGGCTCTTCGTCGTGGTTTGAGTCGTTCGGGCTCTTCGTCCTGGCGTGGGTCGTTCGGGCTTCTCGTGGTGTGTCTTGTTCGGGCCCTTTGTTTTGGTGTGAGTCGTTCGAGCTCCTCCTCTTGGTGTGATAATTCGAGTTCCTCGTGATGTGAGTCGTTCGGGACCCTCGTTTTGGTGTGAGTCGTTCGGGCTCCTCATGGTGTGAGTCGTTTGTGTGCCTCGTCCTGGTGTGAGTCGGTCGTTTCAGGCGTGGAATCGAAGTTGTGGTAGTAGTAGTCGTACAAATAGAAATAAAAGTATATGTCTTTTGGTCGGAGGTCTCTGAGGGCGCCTCTTGGCAACATTTTCAGAGCACCTCCTCGTGGGACCTCTTCGAAGCCTCTTGGAGCCTTTTCGGAGGCTCTTGGGGGCTTCTTGGGGGCCTTTTGAGGGCTTCGTGGAGGTTCTGGGAGCCTCTGGTGAGCCTTTGGAGGGCATTTGGGGAGCCTCTTAGGGAGCCTCTTGGAGGCCTCTTGTGAGGCTCCTGGAAGTCTCTTGGTCTCATTTGGAATAATTTGTGATCCCTCAGAAGCGCAAAAGAGCGTTGCCCCTTGAGAAAAACAAAATGGTCCACAAACCGTCGTAACATCAATGATTTTGCTAAGAAGGAACATGGGCGCGGTTCCCTCAGGACGCCACAATGTGGCCAAAACCATACTGAAATCAACGATTTTAGCTTCAAAGGAACACCAGAGGGGCCAAACTAAACCCCCCTCCCGACGGGGCCAAAATCCTCGTGAGGGTAGTCGTTTTGTAGCCCTCCTAGGGAGACCAAAAAAAAAAAAAAAACCCTCACTACGCCCCGGGCTCCGTGTCCACGGGGAGGGGGTAGGGGGAACCCTTCCCCGAAAAGAAAGATGGGGGGTTCAGAACAAAGAGAGCTCACTAAACCACTCACGCGCAAAGTGCTGATAGGATTACATTGGGTATGCTTCCGGTGTCTCCACCCACATTTTACAAGAACATGCATCGGCCCAACTTGCCCAATTGGCGGCATCCACTGTCCGATCCGAACTTCGCAACCCTTTCCTTCTCAATTTAAAGGGTAATTAGGCTTGGAGAATTCACGTGCCACATTATATATCATGTACTTGTGCAGGCCAATAGTGCGAATCGCCGGTCCCGAACAAATTCCGAAACGCATCTAATATGGATCAGTCGTGACCAACGGTAAATGTCCGTATTGTATCTGGCGGTCATGCGTGGGACTGTGCAATAAGAGAATACAAACCAAACTGCTTAGCAAGAAGGGAGCTGAAATAGAAATAAAAAGATCTTTGCTCTCTTCTCGGCATATTTCGTCCCGTATGCTTGCCCATACTTGGCTGACCAACGCTGTCCCCAAGACTTTGATACCTCGTTCCGGGAATGGCGCATCGCATTTCCATGCAGTAGTAGGTATAACGGCCGCAGTATCTTCGAGGCAACAAATTTCCATGTCCGCACGTCAATACGGCATATGCCGTCAAGAATTGTTTGAATGCCGTGCAAGATTTACGGTGCATCTGTTGGGTCACAAACAACATAAATATCGTTCAACTATGCGACGATTTCGGCTCCGGGCGGCAACCGGTGCCGGAGCAAAGAAGCTCACATTAACGCGATGCTATGCTCACCCCCCATCGCAAGGACTGGTGCGGAAATTCCTTGTGCTGGGGCACAGTATTGTCCTCCATTTCAATACTGCGCGAATGAGTATTCAAAATGGGCCTCACTATTTGGCACCGGCTGAACGTACCGGAAATCTTCTGGACACGAACGGGTGCGCCGATCACCGAACCGCCGATGCGCCGATTCATCCAAGGTACTGCGCAATACAATAACAACCACGCTGGTTAGCAAAGAGGAGAATTGCGAACTGCACCACTCCGTCTGGTTCCTTCCCGTTTCAGTTCCCTTATTCTGGCGGAGGACCGGGAGGGGGAAGACGACGACGAGGAAGAAATGCGAAAACGACGACAAAAACGACGCGGATGAAAGTAATAAGGAGCATGAGGCAGACGAGGGAGGAGCGGAACGAGGAGGATGGAGAGCGCGACATGGAGGATAGGAGGATGGGGACGAACAAGAAGAGGAACAAGGCCAAGAGGGGACAAGACGTTGAGCACGTGGGCAATGAGGACGTGGAAGAGGACGACGACGAGGGTGACAAGGATAAGAACAAACATCACGAGGAATACGACGGCGACGATGAGAAGGAAGAGGAGCAGGACGATATATAGAAGAATGGCGTGGCCTCGCTTCCGAAACCAATGTTTCGCAACAGTGGGTTCCAACGTTTCCATCATTGAAACAACGTTGCAATCACAACCCGTTCCGTCCCATCAACAAAAGCAAGGGCGTTCTCAACCAGAATCGAAAGCCCTGAAACTTCCAACGGGCATATCAAGTCCACTGTCGTACCAAATCGGTCAATTGAAAACTAAGGGTGTATCGACGTGTTGAAAACCCGAACCGGCCAAGAAATCCGGATCGCGTGTTCTGAGCCGTGTCGCGCGTTACTCATTCAACTCAAGCCTGCACTGAGGGGGTCAACAACTTCGATGCTACCTATTGCATGCGGAGCGGGGGTACGAGAGGGCAAATTAAGGAGGAACAAGCGATAACCGGGATGAGGAGGAGAATGAGCAGACATGTACACTCGTCTGAACTGACGTCGCGCGGCAATTCCCATCGGAGAACAGCAGGGTGCGCGAAATGGAGGGTGGGTGCATACGATTTTCGAACACAGCCGATACTCCTCGCCACTATAGTAGAATGCAGCCACACTGGAAACATAGCGAGACTGGAAACATAGCTCATGCGAGTGGGCCTGTCGTAGTCTACACGGACCTGATACTGCTGGTAGCGAATTGCCAATGAGGTTGGCCCAACTGCTCCATTCATCCTCCCGCTGCCGCTCCCACCAACACGCCAAGATGGTGCTTCTTACGTGTACCTCTGGGTTCCTGTATTGCGGAACTGGTGTTGGCCCCCCCCCCACCCAACATTTGGGTTCGGAATGGAGCTGGCGGAGGCGTTTCCTGTGGACCTCAAAGAGCCACCCTTCTGTTACTGGTGGGGGAGGGGGTACAGCGGGGTGGCGCTGATGGAAGCAGCGGCGACCATGCTGGTCGAAGCGGCGGCACACTGTTTGCCCATTGCTCGCCGGCGCGAGGGGCTCGGAAGCCCTCAGAAGGGGTCCTCGAAGCAGTACGCCGCCGCACGCAGCAGTTCCTGCAGGGCCTCCTCCCTGCGCACGTTCAGAACCTGCAGGAGGGGTGGAGATCAAACCATCTCCCCCTCCTCCTCCTCCTCCTCCTGCTCCTGCTCCTCCTCCTCCTCCTCCTCCGCCTCCTCCGCCTCCTCCGCCTCCTCCGCCTCCTCCGCCTCCTCCTCTCCTCCTCTCCTCCCTCCTCCCTCCTCCTCCTCCTCCTCCTCCTCCCTCCTCCTCCCCCTCCTCCTCCTCCTCCTCCTCCTCCTCCTCCTCTCCTCCTCCTCCTTTTCCTCGTCCTTCTCCTTCTCCTCCTCCTCCTCCTTCCTCCTCCTCCTCCTCCTCCTCTTTCCCTCCCCTCCTCCGAACCACGTCTGTCGCTTCCTGGCGGCGCAAGGCCGGAGGGGACCGAGGCGCCGCGAGGCCCAGCACAAGGTGCGTGACGACCCGCGAACTGATTCCCGGAACCGGTCACAATTTTTTGCTCAGCGTGTCACCGGGCTGGCCCCCTGCGACACGTTGCGCCTCGTAAGCTGAAAGCGTGTCGCTGTGCTCCGTTGGACGGAAAGCTGGGAGAAGCTCGGCACGCTGATGGTTGGGGACTGGAGTGCGCTTAGCGTGTCGCGCCGAAGCGTGGTGTGCCAGAACTGGCGGCGCGACACGCTAAGCAGACGTTGCTGACCGTAGCTGCCCGCGGGCTACTCGGGCTGATAGAGAATCAGCCGGCCAGTAGGGATGAGCCCGCAGACACCTCCAGCCTCGGTCCACGAACTCCGCAGCGCCTCGTTCAATTACACAGGAGCATCCAAAGGCATAAACATAGACTTACCAACCTCCGCGCGGATTTCGTGCATCGGCACTGGACCCCCCTCCTTGGCGGCGGTGCCGGAGGCGCCGCCAGCGGGGGCCCAACGCAGATCCAAGAAACCCGCGAGGACCGCTGAACATTTATGCTAATATAACTTGTTCCTCTTATACCAACTTTCGAACTTTTCCCTGGATGCTTTTCTGCTACTTCCACGCCTACGCTTCGGCGGCTGTCAGGGTCAATCGCGCCGTCGTTTCGAAGCCGTGTGTGCGCGGCCGTGCACCCAACTCCTGTGCACGTGCGTGGACCCTCCTAGGCCGCCCCACCATTCAAATTTTAGACCACACTTTCTGATACCGCGTGGGTAGGTCAACCTTGAATGACTGGAACTATCTTCGGTGGCAACCCACGGGAGCCTCCCATACCGTCTTGTTGGCTCTTACGAATCGGCGCGAATTGACGCTGACCGACGCTGAATCGACGCTAATCGGCGCTAGGTCGGCGCTATCTCGTCGACTGCAGACGCTAGTCGGCGCCAGTGTGCTCTAAAGACGGGCTTTGCGCGGGTACTCACAATGCTCCCATGATTTGCAACCGAAAACTATGGAAGCTGCCTCGCTGCGTCTGGAAGGCTCGAGCAAAGCCTGCCGGTCCCGCAGGGCACGATAGTGGGTGGAACGGGGGGGAACGAAGGGGCAGAACGAGTGCCAAGGCACGCGGGTGCAGCTTGGGACGAAGTCCTGAAGTGGGTAGGGGCGAGGCCAGGCCAAGCCCCGAGGGCACCCGAGGAGGAAGGGGACGGGAGGGAGAGAGGGGGACAGAACAGAGAAACGCTGCCCAGGCGTCACCCTGACAAGCTGGCCTGTTCAAACGGCGCCCATTTCACGAATACGTGACGGCCGGGAGCGTCTGGCAACTCGTTGCCTGCCACTCTGTCTGATACCACATTGCACACCGAATCCGCATCCGCGTTGAACTAGCGGTGCGCATGGTCGATGTGCACCTCAACTACAGATGGGAGGCGGCGCAGCCATTCAACCATCGCCAGGGCCCGCTCGTAGGCTGGTTGTAAAGCAAAGGACGCATATCTCCACTCGTAGCTCAACTGCCGGGGCATCAAAAAGAAAATCCAACAATAATCGAACTCTCGGAGCAGGATTCTCCACGGCAAACCCAACAGCAAATATGATTCCTGCGTCTTTTGCCATGTTGTTCTCTGCGCCCTCGAGGAACATGACACACCATGCAACTACACATCTTTCCCCTGTGTCCTGCCGCAAGATGACTGGCGTTGCCAGGTTGCACCTTGTTGGCGAATGGCTCCGTCTGATGCAACGATCGTCCACACGGGGTCAAAAGTGGGCGCATCCCTCGCTCTTCCTCCGCGCCTCTTCGAACGCGTTTGTTCATGAGGGCTGCCCGCCAACCACGGGATGTCACTTAGGCACCGCACGTGGCGAAATATATCGTGATATGACAAAATCTGTGGTCCTGCTAAAATAAACGACGTAATCGCGCTATGGCGCTTGTGATTGCCAGCACCTGCAGGAGACCTGAACCTCCGCCAAGGTGCTCCTGGAACCACAACTGCGGAATTGCCAACCGGGCGTGTTTCGGAGACAATTTTTCAAGTAAAGGACGCACGACAACGCACGAGTCGTTGTGAGGAGCTGAGTCGCTTGCGGGCGAGTGGCAAAAGCGCATGGCGACGCGTCCTTGCCAGACGCGGGAGCCATCCGATGCGTCGTCTTTTCGCCATTCGGGAACCTACGCACGAAAGCGGCGCTTTGCTCGCGCGGAACACCAGACGCTTGTGTTATCTGGCCCTCTTCGGAATAAGGCATGTCGAATCGGGAGGCCGAACAAACGCTATCTCAGCTGTCTGGCGCCATCCAGACACCAATCAGCTGACCCCAATGTGCCGGGCCAAATGACCAGCAAACAACAACAACATGATAACACATGTCCGAGGGCTTAGGCCCACCCGAAGCTGGAGATAGCGCGTGTCTGCGGTCTCAGAGATGGCCCTAGCCCCAGTCAGATGGCACGTGATGGCCAGGGCCCCCTTGGGAGGCTGGGGAGCCCGATGAAGAGGGGGCGGAGGAGGGAGGAACAAATGCTCCACTCGGAATGTCTGCTAGCTCTAGCGCCGCTGCGGCCTCGCGCCGCCGACGAGGCACGGGGGAAGCCTCAGCGCGCGGCGAGCGGCGGCAGGGAGGGGGCGGAGATGGAGGCGGAGGCGGACGAGGAGGAGGCGGAGGTGGGAGGAGGAGGAGGAGGAGGAGGAGGAGGAGGAGGAGGAGGAGGAGGAGGAGGGAGGAGGAGGAGGAGGAGGAGGAGGAGGAGGAGGAGGGAGGAGGAGGAGGAGGAGGAGGAGGAGGAGGAGGGAGGAGGAGGAGGAGGAGGAGGAGGAGGAGGAGGAGGAGGAGGAGGAGGAGGAGGAGGAGGAGGTCTTTATTCTGGCCCTCCTTCCTCCAATGGGGGCAAATCAAGCAACGAATTCACCGTGACGGAGGTCTGGCCCCCGCCCCCCCCCCCCCCTCTGGCACCAAATCAGACACCGAATTCACTGTGCCGGAGGTCTGGGCGCCCTGGGGCGTTGAGGGCTCCTAGGGCGCTCCCAGGGCCTGCCTTACGTGAAACGCAGGACGGCGGGAACTGGAGAAGGCTGAGGCCCAGCGGCGGGTACGCGAGTGGGCACAATGTCAGGGACCCAAAACTAAACTACCCCCTGCCTCATCCTCACCGTCGATCCCTTCCATGACAAGGGCTCTCACCGAGGGCAAAACATGCCCTCGCCGAGGGTGGGCAGCTGGTAATCAAACTGCTGGCGCTTATCAGAAACTGCTACTGGCCTGGCACCACTAAGGTGCGACTGCGGGCCGAGATACACATGCGCTACTTGCTCGATCGCAGGTGCCGCCAAGACTGAACTGTCATTCTGTGTAGCGTGTGTGAGGACAGTGCAGGGCCGATGTAAAGACGCCCTCTGGCCAGGGCCCCATTTTCAGACTTATGCTATGTGGTCCCCCCTGATCCCCGCTGAGCGAGCGGGGACGGGGAGGAAGAGGGAGGGAACGAGCGGTGGAGGAGGGCGGAAGACGAGCCCTTCTTCCCTCCCTCCCCTCGTTTCCCCACCCCACCTCCCCCTTCCACGCGTGCAGCCGTGTATGTATGAATGTGTGTGTGTGTGTGTGCGTGTGTGTGTGTGTGTGTGTGCGTGTGTGTGCGTGTGTGTGTGTGTGTGTGTGTGTGTGTATGTGTTTGTTTGTTTGTGTTTGTTGTTGTCGTTGTCGTTGTCGTTACTGTTATTGTTGTTGGTGTTGGTGTTGGTGTTGGTGTTGTTGTTGTTGTTGTTGTTGTTGTTGTTGTTGTTGTTGTTGTTGTTGTTGAACATTATTAATTCTAAAGAATAATTATTGTTGGGCCCCCTGGTGCGCGCCCCCCCTGCGCCGCCTAGGCCGCAGCTACATTTTCATCATTTTCGTGAGGAAGCCTCAGGTAAACGATGTCATCAAGATCCGGTTGTTTTGTTGTAATCCGTTTTCCCTTGCAAAAAACACTATAAAATGACATTTCTTGTTCTAATATAATCAAATTTCAAGAATCCCTTGCAAAAAATAAGGTAAAGTGGACATTCGCGCGCGCAAGACGAAATCCTTCCAAAAGCTTAGTGTTCGGAGCGATTTTAACATAAAAACATCAAAAAACCAATGGTTTTTCAACAAAAAAATGTCAAAATCTCATCCCGCGCGCTCTTGCGGATTCGTAGGAAACCCAACACTTTTTAAACATTTCTGTCAAACGGGCTTTTGCGAGCAACTTTTTCGAACTTCTGCGACAACGGTTGCGCACCTGCCAGGGCCATCATCCCTGTCAAATAATACCATGCGGGACACATTCGTTTTTTCTTCGCGCGCGCACGCCGAAATCTCCAAAAACCATTGGGTTTTTAAGAATTTCTAGCACCGCGCATCATAAAATCACACGAATCGCGCCCCGAATAAGTGACCAAGTTCTGTGGGTGTGTACCCCACGCCAGTGTAGTAGCCACGGTCGTCCGCACGCCACGAAGTGAAGTGTCCCAACGTCATAGGGCGGGAAGCTGGGTTTGGGTGGTCGCGAAGAGTCGTTTGGATATTTGGTAGAGCTTGTAATGCCCCCCCACGAAGTGGGGGTATTGCCTGGTGTCGTATGAAAACCCTGGCACTGGGGAGAACACCACGCGTTCGGGTAAAATGATTGTTGTTGTTGTTGTTGTTGTTGTTGTTGTTGAACTCTCATTTCTGAAGAATGATTATTGCTGATCCCCCCGCACCGGTGCAAACTGTTTTTTCTCAATCAAAGTGTGCCCCTCGACGCTTGTGCCCTGTTTTTTTTGCTACCACGGAAAATCTTGAAGCTCAAACTGGGCCCCTGGCCCCCGGGTTACAACAACAACGGCTCCCGCCTGAGACTTCCTCACAATTTAGCCAGGACCCCCGCTCCCGCCCGAGATTTCCTCGCATTTTATTTAGATGACGCGCTCTCGCTTGGGACTTCCTGACAATTTATTCAGGAATCGCTCCCCCGGCGCTCTGGAGTCGCGCTCTCGCTGGAGACTTGCTTGCAATTTACTGAAGAATAGCGCCCTGGCGTTGGAATTTACTACAGAAAGCGCCGCGCTCCCGACACCCAGGCACCCAGGAGTCGCGCTCACGCTTGGAGCCCTTCGTGGCCCCGTTGCATCCTTTCGTGGCCCCGTTGCATCCCTTCGTGGCCCCATATATTTTCGCCCTTCGCGGCCCCCGCTCGTTCGCGCCCGTGGGGCCCCATATGCATGCCCTTCGTGGCCCCGCTGTCGCCCTTCGTGGCCCCCTCGCTGCCCTTCGAGGCCCCGTTGCTGCCTTCAGTGGCTCCGTCCTTGCTCTCCGAGGCCCAGTATACGTATGCCCTTCGTGGCCCCCGCTCGTTCGCGCCCGTTGTGGCACCATGTGCATGCCCTTCGTGGCCCCGCTGTCGCAGTTTGTGGCCCCCTCACTGTCCTACGTGGCCCAGTTGCTACCCTCAGTGGCCCCGCATTATCTGCCCTTCGTGGCCCCCGCTCGTTCGCGCTCCATACGCATTCCCTTCGTGTCCCCGCTGTCGCCCTTCGTGGCCTACTTCGTGTCCTTGTTGCCCTGCTGTCGTTCTCTCTCGCTCTCGCTTTCGCTCGTCGTCGTCGTCGTCGTCGTCGTCGTCGTCGTCGTCGTCGTCGCCGTCGTCGTCGTCGTCGTCGTCGTCGTCGTCGTCGTCGTCGTCGTGGTGGGTCTCCTGTCCGTCCCTCTTGGGGTCGGGTCGACGGTCCGCAGCCGCCCCGCCGATCAGGGCTGCCGCTGGCCAGGCCGACGGTCCGCGGCCGCCCCGCCGCTTGCCGGGGCCTGCCAAAAAGGGTTCGATCGAATGCGAAGAGGGCGGGTATCGAGGGTTTGGGAAATTCGCGTTATTCGACACTCGAGCAGATAAAGGGCGAACCATATTAAACTGATTGTTGTTGTTGTTGTTGTTGTTGTTGTTGTTGTTGTTGTTGTTGAACATTATTAATTCTAAAGAATAATTATTGTTGGGACCCCTGGTGCACGGCCCCCCTGCGCCGCCTAGGCCGCAGCTACATTTTCATCATTTTCGTGAGGAAGCCTCAGGTAATACGATGTCATCAAGATCCGGTTGTTTTGTTGTAATCCGTTTTCCCTTGCAAAAAACACTATAAAATGACATTTCTTGTTCTAATATAATCAAATTTCAAGAATCCCTTGCAAAAAATAAGGTAAAGTGGACATTCGCGCGCGCAAGACGAAATCCTTCCAAAAGCTTAGTGTTCGGAGCGATTTTAACATAAAAACATCAAAAAACCAATGGTTTTTCAACAAAAAAATGTCAAAATCTCATCCCGCGCGCTCTTGCGGATTCGTAGGAAACCCAACACTTTTTAAACATTTCTGTCAAACGGGCTTTTGCGAGCAACTTTTTCGAACTTCTGCGACAACGGTTGCGCACCTGCCAGGGCCATCATCCCTGTCAAATAATACCATGCGGGACACATTCGTTTTTTGCGCGCGCACGCCGAAATCTCCAAAAACCATTGGGTTCTTAAGAATTCTAGCACCGCGCATCATTAATTCACACGAATCGCACCGTAGGTCCTCGAAAAACACCTGCACGACTTTTCAAAATTTCTACCCGCGCGCGCTGTCCTAACAACTTCTGTGGGTGTGTACTCCACGCCAGTGTAGTAGCCACGGTCGTCCGCAGGCCACGAAGTGAAGTGTCCGAACGTCATAGGGCGGGAAGCTGGGTGTGGGTGGTGGCGAAGAGTCGTGTGGATATTTGGTAGAGCTTGCACTGCCCCCCCACAAAGTGGGGGTATTGGCTGGCGTCGCATGAAAACCCTGGCACTGGTGAGAACACTGAGCGTTCGGGTAAAGTGATTGTTGTTGTTGTTGTTGTTGTGGTGTGTGTATGTGTGTGTGTGTGTGTGTGTGTGTGTGTGTTGGCCGTCCGTCATCAGCGGTCGTGGGGTTTTTTGGCGGCTCCAGAACAGCCGAGGGAGGAAACAACTCCTCCCCCTCTCTCCTCCTCTCCCTGCGCGCCTGCTCCGCCGGGATCTGAGGGGGGCCATGCCGCGCAAGTCTGGAAAACGCGTCTCGGGCCCCCCTCTGGATCAGGGTCTGCTCGTGAGCTCGCGAGAGCGCCTCTTCTGTGAGCACATTTTTTTTTTGTTTTGCGCGCGGGTGAACGTCTGCCGAACACTCCTGCTCAGACGAAGAGCGAAGGGGCCCGAAGGGGACCGAAAAAGGGAACGAGGGACAGACCCAGGAACCCAGACAGAGACGAGGCGGAGGGCCACGACCAGCAAACAGGGGCACGAAACCTCGAGGGCCCGAATGCACCTGCAATTCAAAAGATCATCCTCGGACGCGTGGTAGCGCCAACGCTGGACAATCTATTATATCAAACGGGGCGGCAACTAGAGCGAGATCTCAAGACAGCCACCTCATCCTCCATCCCTCCCGTTCCCGCCCCCCAACAGGACACACAGACGGGAGTGAGGGGAGGTCGCGGGGAGGGCAACTGAGGCGCGCGGGGGGCGTCATACAGCCCGCTTGGAGCGGTGCGGCGTCGGCCTCCAGCCTCTGGGCATGCTGTCGTACCAGTCTCCGCCAGACGAGTCGTAGACAGACGAACCAGGTCGGAACGAGTTCGTGGCGAGCGTGAACCCGATGTTGTCGCGACCAGCGGCAGGAGCAGCAAGTTTCTGAACTTCAGTCGCGGGCCCAGCACGGAGGACAGGATCATCGCGAGCAGGGCGCAGCAGCCACGCGTCGGCGATGGCCTGGCGGGCGGTCCACCAGCGAGCGCCGCCCACGCCATGAAGATCAGCGCATCGATCTTGGTCACGCCTACGAGCAGGAAGACGAAGATCAGCATCATCAGGAAGAGCGGCTCCGCCAGAATCGTCAGGTAGCTCAGGAAGAGCGGCTCCACCAGGAAAATCAGGTAGCCCATGAGCCCCAGGATCGTCAGGTAGCTCATCAGGCAGGCCGGCAGGAGAAACGCCATGAACCGCTTCAGCAGGAAAAGCACCACCAGGAAATATTCTTCATCATCCCGATGAGGCACATCTGCGCGCACAGAAGGCTCATCTGCAGGAGCATGAGGGTCGCCAGGGTGAGGAACATCGCCATCACACAGCAGGGCACCCAGCAGGTCGTCCACGGTCTTCTGCTCGATGTCGTACTGGCCGTGGTATAACGCGGCACGGAACAGCTCAAGATTGACCAGGCTGATGCCGATCGGCATCTTGGGGATGGCAGGCGTGTCGCGTAGTGGCGCGTGCCGAACCCAGTTGCTGTCAGCACAGGCTGCGGCCGCCAACGCGATGAGATCGGGCGACACAGCCCCAAGAAAATCGGCAGCAGCAAGGGCGTCGCCGATCTTGGGAGGTGACCGCCGATGGCGTCGCTCAGGTCCCAGTGGGCGGTAAGTCCAACGCGGAGCAGGACCAAGCGCCGCTGCAGCGCCTGAGCACGCGAAAGTCCGATTTCATGACGATATTGCCGCCGACGGCGACGCGCGAGCGTCTTCGCACTCGCGGCAGCCCAGCGGCGTCCGGAACTCTTGCTGAAGAAGGCGACGTCCTCCATGGCCGCTTGCGCACCTGCGCCCGAGCAGGCGCGCTGGCGAGGGCCTCCCGAAGCGCGCGGCTCGCTTGAGCCAAAATGGCTACGGATCTGTGAGCACAAACCAACCGACCGATCCTGGCGGAGCGGGAGGGGAGGGGAGCAGAGAGGGGGAGGAGGAAGGAGGGGAGGGTTAATGAGAAAGGAGGGGATTGAGAGGGGGGTATCCACGATGTTCCCAAGGAGCCCCTGCATCTTGAGCCAAAACGGCTGCGAAGAAGTGTTGGAGGAGGACTCGCCATTGCTCGGACGTTCATTCCCCGCGCCTTTCGCGGTACCATGCGTGCTTTTTCCGCAAATGATCCAGGATGCTCCTCAATGGCCCTCGCCGACAATATGTACACGTCCGAGCGATGCCAAGAGGAACCGAATAAGGAGGAGGAAAAAAGAGGAGGAGGAAGAGGAGGAGGAAGAGGAGGATCATCAGTAGGGCTGTTTGACGAAAGGAGCAGGGACAAGGCGACGTCCGGCGGACGGTCAGAGATGGCACCAGCCTCGGGCGGTCTGACGAGGCCCAGTACATAGCTGTGTCTGACACGTTTGCGCTTGTTTGGGAACGAATTCGGAAATCAACATCCGATCGCGTTGTTAGTTTCTGCCAAATCTACCTGTGCTATCGCCCCTCTCCCCCCCTAGTCTGGGGTGCGCCCTGGGCAGAATCTTGGAGCGGATCCAGCCGCGGCCAAAAGGGCGCCTCGAGAGGCCCAGAACACCAAAATTATCCCAGTGCGACCCTACCTAGGAGTTGGAGCAGTTGGAACATTTAGGAAAGCAACATCTACATCTACACCGACAGCTACACTTACATCTACACCTGCATCTATGCTATGCTATGCTATGCTATGCTGCGCTATGCTATACCATGCTATGCTATGCTATGCTGAACTATGCTATGATATGCTATGCTATGCTATGCTATGCTTGACTATGCTATGCTATGCTGTGCTAATGCTGCGCTGCGCTATGCTGCGCTAAGCTAAGCTAAGCTAAACTAAGCTAAGGTAAGCGATGCTAACCTAAGCTAAGCTAAGCTAGGCTAGGCTCAGCTAGGCTAAGCTAAGCCAAGCTAAACTCAGCCAAGCTAAACTAAGCTAGGCTAGGATGGGCTAAGCTAAGCTAAGCTAAGCTAAGCTACGATGAGGTAAGCTAAGCTAAGCTAAGACGAGGTAAGCTAAGCTAAGCTTAGCTAAGCTCAGCTAAGATAAGCTAAGCTAAGCTACACTAAAATGATATAGGCTAAGCTGAGCTAAGCTAAGCTAGGCTACGCTCAGCTATGCTAAGCTAAGCTTAGCTGGGCCAGGCTAAGCTAAAGTAAGCTAAGCTAAACTAAGCTAAGCTAAACTAAGCTAAGCTAAGCTAAGCTAGGGGAACCCAGGGGGCGCAACTGGGGGAACCGCGGGGCGGGGACTGGGGGAACCGCCCGGGGCGTTTTACACTGCCCGGCCCCTTTAAGCAAACAAAGTAAGAACCCTATAGGCAGAGCCTAGGTAAGGAATAAACGCCCACAATCTTGAACCTCGACCCTCGTGTCTCAGGGTTGCCGGCAAGTTGCTGCTCCGCATGCCAAACTTTCTGGCCGCTTTGGCACAAGCGTCCCAGATGGCAGAATAATTAATCTTACTCCGTTCGTCCGCTGAAAAGAGTGGACGACGACGACGACGGCGACGGCCCTGCCACAACAACCACTTGTGCCACTACCGTGCGAGGCAACTCCTGGCAAGTCTTTGCAATAACGATCTATCAGGCCCCGATTGCGGGCCATCCAACCCGATTAGCTCAAACCAAGCCAAGGCGCCTGATGAAGCGGGACAGAACCCATTAAACGGGGTTCTGCTAGATTCGGCCGGCTTTCGACCACGGATATACTAGCGCCGATGCTGAATTTGAGCCCCCAGGAGTTGCATCCTGAACTGCAACTCCTAGAAGAAAATCATGATAAGACAAACATATACTAATAATACTAATCAGAAGAAGAAGGAGGAAAAAAGAAGAGGACTAATAATAAGACTAAGCATAATCGAAAAAAAAACAAACTGCATAATGCAAAAACATAGACTTTCGGCGGTCCGCGCGGATTTCTTGGATCTGCGTTGGACCCCCTCCCTGGCTGGCGGAGCGCGCCAGGGGCGGCGCCGGAGGCGCCGTCAGGGGGCCTCAGCGCCGATCCAAGAAATCCGCGCGGAGCTCAAAGAAATGATGCTTACGCCGTTTCTCTTCTTCGAACTGCCCAGAGCCGTGAAGTCGAAGGCGCCGCTGGTGAGCGCCCACTCCGCGTCCTGCGTCGCCTGGCTGCGCAGAGGCGCCAGCCGGCGCTCCAGATCGGCGCCGTCGGACGTCTCGGCCTGGCACCGGGGGGGCTCCTGTGATCCTCCCTGTGTGCTCTTCCTCCTCATCCTCTCTCCTCCTCCTCCTCCTCCTCCTTCTCCTCCTCCTCTTTTTTGCGTGAGGCAAACATGAGCGACGATCGTCGTCCTCCTCCTCCTCGTCCTCCTCCTCAACCTTCTCCTCGACCTCCTCCGCCTCATCCTCCTCCTCGCTGGATTGCGACGCGGCGGCCGTCCCCCCCGCCGTGGCCCTCACGACGGAGAACGCCGCCATTTTTTCCAGCGGCTGCTGCATAGCCAGGGGCGCCGATCTGAGGCGAGGCCTGCTGGGGCCACCCGCCGCGCACGAACGCGCGGCGGCAACTGGACCGCGCAGGCGGTTTTGTGTGGCACCGAGCGGCTCAGTACCGGAAGTCGAACCGGAAGAAGACGAGGACGAACTCCCGCAAGCGTCGTCGTCAAGCCACGGGCGCTTCCCCCCGCAGTGCGCGCGCCGGTGGGTGTAAAGGCTCTCGTGTGGCACCGCGTCGCCCAGGAACTGATGCTTTCGGTAATCCACCCCAGGACGCCGGTAGCAGATTCCGACCAGATGAAGCCGGCGGGTGGAGCCAGACATGGAGACGACGTGCTTGTCCAAGAGCTGGCCCACCTGTATTGAGTCGTGCTTGCTGATCGCGGTGACCGGCACAACCTCCTCGTCGCTGAGGCCCGGCATCGCGTCTGGGGCCTCTGGCGCGACTTGCCTGATGTCGGCGGGCTCCTCGAGGCTCCCTTCGACGACCAAAAACCGCGTGACCGTGCGCGCCTCCGACCTCGTGGCCCCCTTCCAGATCGTGTGGGCCTGGAGGTTGCAGAACGAGCACTCCTCGACGAAGAACGCGAGTGCGGAACTTCGACGCCGCGACCTCCTGCGTGAGGTGCGCGCGCGACGGCGAAGGGGTCCGAACGTGCCCCTCGGCCTTGCCGCCCCTCCGCTGGCCCAACAGGTCGGGCCAGCCGGCTGGAAAAGTCGTCAAGCAAGAGACCCAACTGGCCAAGGCAGGTCGTGGGCTGTGCTCCGTCCAGAGAGCAATCGCCTCTCTGCTCGGCATCGCGCTGCCAGCGTTCAACTTCACGCGGCCCTCGACGGCATTCAACATGTCAAGCTCCACGAGCGGTATGCGCGTCTTGCTGAAGGCGTCCACGTACTCCATCTCGATACTTCTCGTGGTGGACCTGTCCTCGCTCGGCATCACCAGGAAGAAATCCCGCTCCCCAAATACCTCGCGCCAAGTCTTCTGGTCGTCTTGGATCCAACCAGGAAGCCAGAGAAAGACACCCGACGAGATGCCCTGCAACACCTCGACTTTCTTGTCGCGGCCGCTGGGCTCGGTCCTCGTCAGAACCGCCGTGGGGTCCCTTCCGTAGCCATGACACAGCGCGGGAAGACTTGGGGCCCTGCGTCGCGGAGCCCCGTTCTTCGCGAGGCGCTCCCCACAATGCTCTTCGATGCGTGCTCGGAACCCAGGGTCGGGGCTGAGCTGCCGCTTAGGGGACACCCCCCCGCCTTTCTCAAGCGAGGTGAGGGCGGAGTGAAGCCGCCTGTGCCAAGCGCCGCCAGAGGCCGCTGGCGCGTCCCCAGCAGAAAGGGTTAAGCCAAACGCTGCGGCTGGGCGTTTGTCCTTGGCCTTGACCACGGTGCGCACCGCGATGTCAATGGGCGTGGCCGTCGCGAGGGCACGCGATTCGCGGCTGGCCACCTTCGCCCTATGCAGGAGGCCCTTCAACTCATTCGCCGCCTCCCCGATGCTGGCGGCACCAATGAGTAATTCCGCCGCCAAGCTCGTCAAATCGTCGCAATCCGCGACGATGCTCACATACGCCTTGGCGGTGGTCCCCCCAGCGCAGGCGATCGCTGGGGGCCGCAATCGCTTGCGCCCAAATCGCCACGCACTTCGGCTGCGCCTGCCCGGGCACTAGACCCTCGTTGGCTCTCTGCCCCGACGAACCCAAAGTCGCCCTCTGAGTCCTCGAAGCACTCAAAGCCTTCGTGATCGTCGTCCTCTTGGGGCGAGGCGCTGGCCGCTTCGACCGAGTCTTCCGCCATCGGCGCGGGTGGTGCCACTGCACCTGTAGGCCCGCAGCCTGCTGCCAAACTCTCGGCCACAGATGGGTATGGAGAGGCGCACACACAGAAGAAGGTTGAGGCAGAGGAGGGGTCGAGAGTTCTGACCTTGAGGGTTCATGGTCCAGACCTGTCCGCACCGACTGCACCTCCACACCACGACAGGCGCAGAAGCACTAAGCACACGCACGCAGAGCACCCTGCAGATAACTTCGTCATCGCCCCCAAAGAGAGAAAGAGAGAGGGATAGAAAGAGAGAGAGAGAGAGAAAGAGAGAGAGTGAGAGAGAGAGGGAGAGCGAGAGATAGCGAGAGAGAGAGAGAGAGAGAGAGAGACACAAGGAGATCGAGACAGAGAGGTACGTGTGTGTATGTGTGTACAGATCTATGCATGACTATGAAGACAAAACAAACATGTGGAGTGGCATGCATGCATGTATGCAATCATGATGCAGGGATGGGGGGAGGGAGATGGAAGGGGGCCAGAGAAGAGGGGACGGGAGGGGACGGCCAGGAGGGGGCAGGGGAACGCACCCGAGAGGTATGGGGCCGGGAAAGGGAGTAAGTACCGATGTGCGAGGGCCATGTCGCCAGGCTCCGCCCTAACTTCGACAAGGTCAAGCGCGTGGACCGCAAGGGGCTCTGGGTAGCCTTCGACCTGGTCAAAGGGGTCAGCAGCCGCAGACGGGGAAGGTTGCGGAAGTAGCAATCATGACATGGCTGAAATGTGAGTCTGGGCCAACGAAGGTGTTATACAGGAAATGCAAAATAGATAAAGACAGGTACCGTAGACATCTAGGACATTGTTTGTAGGACGTTGCAGAGATCTGTGGCTGTTGGCTATCTATGTGTTTTTCTTCCGCAGCGGACGCCACTGTGTGCAGGGAGCTGTGGCCGAGTGGCGCTCGAAGTGGTGTCTCAACGGCATGTAATCCCACGAATCATGAGGGCCGAGTTTTCTTCTTCAGCAGAAAATGTTCGAACAACAGTTGTGACCATGTTGTTTGTACGTTGAGTCTAGCACTTTGAGAGGGCGCGATGGCAGGATGCAAGTACCCAATATCGTGGTGCCAATTTTGAAGGATACCTCGGGAGGCGCACGTGGGTGAAAACCATACAATTCCTCACCTGATCTCCCCGCCGTTCACATTGTCCCCGGCGTTGGCGACAGATCAACGCCAGAACGCGACACGGCAGCCCCGAGAGGGGGCGATTCTCCTCATCCAGAAGCAGAACACATCGCACCCCCCTGCGCCTCCAAGCTCGCCTTGTTCCGCTCGACGATGTCGTCGAGGCTCGGCAGGGTCACCCAAACGGCCACCTGAGCAAGATATTCTTTCATGCCATGGCGCTGAGGAGACTCCTGCAAGCCCCGCTCGCACTCCCCGCAAGCATCAACGTCCCGTCAGACTGTATATGCTACAGGAGGCATATACGGTAATACATCTTGCTACGAATACTATTCGGGCATATTCTTTGCAGTTCGTCAAGGGTCCCACATTGCCCAACAGCTTCGGTTGGTCCCTGGGGACACCAGGAGATATGGCATATCGGTGGGGCACCTGCTCGCAGGCCGATTTCCGATTCCCCAAACAGTGCTTGCGATTAGAAGTTTTTACTCCTGGTCTGATGAACTGGGCCTGTCAGGCAGCTGGCGGCTATGTACTCGCCGTCGCCACCCCGTCGCCGCTCGTCGTCTGGGCCTGCGAGTCGACATATATTGCACCGCGTAGATTCTAATTCCTAAAAGAGTACTCGGATTCCTAAAAGAGTACTAGGATCTCAGTTCGCATGGCAATTTGCATATGATTCTGCCCTATCGTCCATCAGAAATCTGAAATCATACCACGCCACCCAGGCCAAGATCGCCCCACCTCCCTAACCGATTGCACAACACATAGTGCACCGCGTATATTGCCCCACGTAGATTCTACAACATGTTGCTAGAAACACGCTGTTTGGGTCCATGCTTCAAACATTTCATGTGCCGAATGTATCTGCTGCAATGCTCGTCGAGACTCGGCAGCCGGAGGGGTGCCATCGAAAGAGTGCTTCTTCTTCTTCTCCGAGCGCTCGCGGGGTTCTGGGCTGCTAGGGCTTAGGTCTTCGCAGAGACATCCCCCAGAAATTGTCCAGTCTGGCCCCAACGGGCCCCCAAGGCAGTCCCACGTCGTGGCCGTGGTCGTGGTCGTTGAGGCTCGGAGATCTGAAGACTTTCGGGCCTCATCCCTGGAGGCCTTCAGGGGGCTTCTGGGGTCCGGCTGGCGTCGGTCGTCGCCGGTCGCCGTCGCCGTCGCCGTCGCCGTCGCCGTCGCTGTCGTCGTCGACGTCGTCGTCGTCTTCGTCGCCGTCGTCGTCGTCGACGTCGTCGTCGCCGTCGCCGTCGCCGTCGCCGTCGCCGTCGTCGTCGCCGTCGCCGTCGCCGTCGCCGTCGCCGTCGCCGTCGTCGTCGTCGTCGTCGTCGTCGTCGTCGTCGTCGTCGTCGTCGTCGTCGTCGTCGTCGGCGTCATCGTCGACTTTCGAAGGTCCTCGAAGCTCATCGGGGATCTCGAGAGGTCTTTCGGAGGCCCTCGCGGGATTCCTCGGAGGTCCTCGGAGGCTCCAGGAGGTCGTCGGCGGTCCTCGGTCGTCGTCGTGGTCGCGGTCGTGTCGCACGTCACGCGCACTCCATACACGGGATCCCTGCAGCCAAAATCGTGACCACCATGTCCGGCAGTCGTGGTCGCGGGCGCGGTCGTCACCGTCTGACCAGAGTCGGCTACACGCAAGAGTGATCCTAGGCAAGAGTGACCGGTGCGCGGACCACGGGGGCGCAAAGTGGCCAAACCCAAGCACGCAGTTAGCTGCTATCGCATCGCGCTCGGCGATCGGAAGGACACCGATGAGCCCGCGCCAAAGGTCACTCTGGCGAAGGGTCACTCTAAGGTGCAGTCGCCAAAACCTGCTTAGAATGGATCTCTGGACTGCTCCCAGGGCTCATTCCGGCCAATTTTCTGAGCCGCGTCCAGCCGTGGTGACGAGAAGCTCCAGAAGCACCCCCTCCAAGCCAACGACACTGAGACGTCATCGTCGTCGTCGTCTTCGTCGTCTTCGTCGTCGTCACTGTCGTCATTCGGGTCCGAACATGCTTCTCCACACTTCTGGCTTCTGGAAGCCCGGTTCCGGGCCACGGGGCCGCCAGAACTCGATCTGGGATGAGAGACTGCCCGGGCTGGGCACCCGAATGGGAAACCGCCCCGCGTCGACGTCGACATTGACGTTGACGATGACGCTGACGTCGACGTCGTCGCCCACCGTCGTCGTAGTCGTCGTTCGTCGTCGCCGCCGCCGCCGCCGCAGCCGCAGCCGCCGCCGCCGCCGCCGCCGCCGCCAACGTTGCGTCGTCGTCGTCGTTGTCGTCGTCGTCGTCGTCGCTTTCGTCTCGTCCCCCCCTGGAGGCGTTGCCGGGGCCGCCGCCATCCTCAGCTCCAGGCGCTCGTCGGGGGAGGCCGCGGCGAGCGCCCTGGCGACTGTCTTTTGTTCCAAGGCGGGGGGGTGGAAGTGGAGAAAATGGAAGTTGAGGAAATGGAGGAAATGAAGGAAGAGCAAATGGAGGAGGAAGAGGAGGATGATGAGGATGATGACGAGGAGGAGGAGGAAGAGGAGATGGAGGAGGATGCGAAAGAGGACATGGAGGAGAGGGAGGAGGATGAGGAGGAAGCGGACGATGAGGAACCAGAGTATGAACTGGAAGACACGCAGGAGGAAGACCAGTGTAAACCCAAGACTCATCAACGATGTCGGAATAACGCCTGCCTCCAAGCCAACCTCCCTCTTCACAAGACCCTACAAGGGTTCATTTCCACTGAGGGAACTGCCTGGTTGGGAGACAACCGTTTACAGACCCCAAAGCGTGCCAAAACACCGTTCTCAGGACTCCAACGCCACGGATCAACATGACTGGGTCGTCTAGACGACCCTGAATCGTGCCAAAAGAACCGTTCCTGGGACTTCAACACCGCGAAGCACTGCAACTGTTGCGCCCTCGCAATCCAGATCCACAATCCTTCCAAAGCGCCATTTCTGGCACGTTGACAATGAGAATCCTGCAAACTCTTGTAAATCTTTAAAACGAACGTGCGCGGTGCTACGGCGAGAACCACATGTTGCAAACCACCCGCCCTCAATCCGTGAATCTCTTGCATAGGTTTAAAACGAATGTGCGCGGCGCTGAGGCGAGAGCCACATTGAAAAACCACCCGCCCTCGATTTGTGGAGCTGTTGTTAATGTTTAAGCTTCAGGGCCATTGATGGTGCGGAAGCCTCAGGCGAAACGCCCGGCCCGCCGTTTCGACCGGCCTCGGGGTGCGACAGGGAATAGGTACTCCTAAGGAAAGAACAGAGAAGGAGGAGGAGGAGGAAGACCAGTGTAAACCCAAGACTCATCAACGATGTCGGAATAACGCCTGCCTCCAAGCCAACCTCCCTCTTCACAAGACCCTACAAGGGTTCATTTCCACTGAGGGAACTGCCTGGTTGGGAGACAACCGTTTGAAGACCCTAAAGCGTGCCAAAACACCGTTCTCGGGACTCCAACCCCACGGACCAACCTGAGTGTTGCGTCTTGGCGATCCTGAATCGTGCCAAAAGAACCGTTCCTGGGACTGCAACATCGCAACTCCACGCAACTGTTGTATCCTCACAATCCGAAGTCCTTCCACAACACCACTTCTGGTACGTTGACTATGGGAAACCGTGGACCTCTTGCAGATGTTCAAAACGAATGTCCGCGGCGCTTGGGCGAGAACCGCATCTTGAAAACGAGCCGCCCTCAATCTGTGAAGCCCTTGCGAACTCTTAAAAAGAATGTGCGCGGCGCAACAGCGATAGCCATTAAAAAAAACGGCCCACCCTCAATCCTTGAACAACTCTTGTAAGTGTTTAGAACAGATGTGTGCGGCGCTACAATGAGAACCACATTTTGACAACCACCCGCCTTCAATCCGTGAAAGTCTTGCATATGTATAGAACGAATGCGCGCGGCGCTAACGCAAGAAACCACATTTTGAAAACGGCCCGCCCTCCATCCGTGATGCTCTTGCATAACCTCATGCCCGTGAGAATAAACACTAGGGGATAATCAAGTTCGGGGTTCAGGGAGAGATAATAAAAATAGCCCAGCAGACCTCAGCATAATCTCGAAGTAAGAGATGATCAATAGGAGACCAAGCCGAGCACGTTTTGAGACATCCTTGGCGTTGAGTTTTCATAGAAGTATCCTCAACAATGGCTTATCTCTCATGAAAATTGTTTTTTGTAAGTGCTCGTGTAGGGTAGCTCACGTGCCTCAATTTCCATGGATAATCAACCCCAGAGATAAAACAGTTCAGGCGAGCGTGGGGACAGAGAGAAATATAAAAGAAGAAGAATACAGTAGAAGAATAATAAGAAAGAAGAAGAAGAGGATAATAAGAAGAGGACGAAGAAAGGACAAATCCAAAGTTACAAATCTATCAATTTTAATTTACAAGCGCTTTATGAAAATTGATGTTTTAAGTGCTCGTGTAGGGTAGCTCATGTGCTTCATTTTCCATGGATAATCAACCACAGGGATAAAAAAGTTCAGGCGAGCGTGAGGACAGATAGAAATATAAAAGAAGAAGAGGAAAGTTGAATAATAATAAGAACATTGCTCGTTTCGTTTGAGTCTGCCTCCCAAAATTATTGGTTTCGCTTGACACATCCTGAAAAAGTGTGATCGCTTCGCTTGATGTTGCTATATCAACATCGCTTGATGTTGCTATCTCAACATAGCGTTTCGAGGTGATAATGAAGTTCGGCCTCAGCGCTCGCCGCCCAATTTGAATTTTGTATAGGGCGACGATAATCAACTCTAAACACTGAAGGGGGGGGGTCGAGTGGTTATATTGGAGTCGAGTGCGCGCGGCGCTTAGGCAAGAACCCCATTTTTAAACCCACCCGCCCTCAATCCGTAAATCTCTTGCGAAATTTTAAAACGAATGTGCGCGGCGCTGAAGCGAGAGCCACATGTTGAAAACCACCAGCCCTCCATCTTTGAAACTGTTGCCAATGTTTAAGCTTCAAGGTCATAAATGGCGGGGAAATCTCAGGCGAAGCGCCCGGCCCGCCCTTTCGACCGGTCTCGGGGTGCGACAAGGAGGAATTATCTACAAGGAACAGGAATTGAGGTGGAGGAGGAGGAAGATGAAATTCAGGAGGAAGAAGAGGAGGATATGGAAGAGGAGACGCACATATCTACCCACAACATCCGACACAGTCGGGGGTCGCAAACCGATCCCCAGACCTCTCCTGGGGGCGCTCTTATCAGAATGTCGAGGCGGATCCAGCCGCGTCCAAGAGAAGCTTCTTGGAAACCCCAAACACGCAGACAAAAACTCTACCCTCGAATTTCGATCCTGGAACCTCGAAGTCTATAGTCGGATATCTGGGGCCCTCGACTCTGCGCCTGCTCCAGTCGTAGCCCAGCAGCGTCCGGGCGGTGGGCGGGTCCACGTCGAGGACGCATGCTTCCGCCTCCAGCGCGGCGCCGACGACCGCCATGGCCGGGGCGCTGCCCGATAGAGAAGGGCGCCAGGCACCCCAGGGTCCATTTGGATCCGATTCGATACTTGCCCTGCGATTCGGGCGCTGGTCGCTTAGCTGCCCCGATGCGAGCAAATACGCAACAAGTAGCGTATTGATACGAAACTATGCACGTAGACTGAACACGTAAGTCTGGCGCGATACGTTCGCCTAAACGTAAGTCAATACTCTGAACCAACAAACGACGTATAGACGAGGAAGTCTTGAACACGGTACGTGTTGCGGTTCAAAACAGGCGTATCGAGGCAGCTAAGGCTGGGAATTTTCACTTGGTATCGGGCCGTAGGACCGTGCGTCTGATTCCCTGGGCCCCGTGCGTGGCGCGACGGGGGTCAGATTCGCCCCGTCGGTGCACCGCGGGGGGGATCCTTTATGAGAGAGCGCGCCAATGGGGACTGGGCAAACGCGGTACCCCTTAGCTACCCATCCCACCTCGAGGCGCCCTCGTTCCGAAGCCCCCCAGCCCATGTTCCCCCCACGGAAGCACCCCCCCATTGTGGCTCCCCCCGCCCGAAGCTCCCCCCTCCCCTCCTTTCTTCTCCGGCCCGCGGAAGCCCTCCCTCCCCTCCCCTCTTTGGACCTCCTCTAGTCGAAGTCCCCCCCCCTCTCGCCCTGTGTTGTCGCCCCACCAGAGCTACCCCCCCGCCCTTTGGACCTCCCCCGGTCGAAGCCCGCTCACCTCCCCCCTTTACGGTGTGGAACTTGGAACTTTTGCTTAGCGTGTCGCCGCGGCGGCCCCGGCGACACGTTATCCCCTGCCCTTGCAAGCGGATAGCGTGTTGCTCCGCTCCGCGGGGCGGGAGGCTCGGAAAAGCTTGGGACGCCCACGCTGAAGGACCAGGAAGTGGAGCGTGGTGGGCAAGGACCCGCGGAACGACATGCTATCCAAAAGGTCTCGACCGTAACTTCCGGCAACAAGAAACTGACCCCTCCTGCCCCCTTCAGGCGCCCTCGCTCGGAAACCACCCCACGGAAGGTACCCAGGTCCCCCGCCCCTTGGCCAGGCGCCCCCCTTCGGGCACCCCGATGGCGGGCAGGCCGACGCTGAACCGCTCGCCATCCGCGTCGTACGGCTGGTAGCTCACAGCCAGGCTGCCAGACTCCTCGAGCGCGTCGAAATCCTCCTCGGGCCAAGAGGAAGAATGATGAATAATATGACAAGGATGAGGATGATGAGGAAGATGATGCGGAGGACGAGGATGATGATGCGGAGGATGATGATGCGGAGGGGAAGGAGGAGGAGGAGGAGGAGGAGGAGGAGGAGGAGAAGGAGGAGGAGGAGGAGGAGGAGGAGGAGGGGCAGGAGGAGGAGAAGGAGGAGGAGGAGGAGGAGGAGGAACAGGGCGCTCTCCTTTGGCTCGCGGCCGCGGCGGAGCCCGTGCGGAAGGCGCAGCGCACCCTCTCGGCTCTCGGCAGCGGAGCAACAGGCTCGCAGGCAGCGGCTGCTGACACCCTGCCGCCAGACCAGGCCGCGCTGCTGCGCTCGGCCGGCGGGAAAGGCGCCGGCAGGTGGCTACTGCTACCGACGCAAGAAGACCACTGCCTCGCCGACGCGCACTCCCGGCCAGCGCTCGCCCTCTGCTTGCGGCTGCCTCTACCAGACGCCGCCAGCGCCGTCTGCCTCCGCTGTCGGCCCAGCGGCGCGAAGTGCAGAGCGGACTTGGTAGCCAACCCGGGCCACGTGGTCGACTGCCATGTGGGCGGCGGGGCCATCGCAGGCCACAACGGCGAGCGAGACTGGCTCGCGGGCTGGCTGCGCGCCCAAGGGGCCACGGGGGTGGCGACCGAGCAGGGCGCCCCCGCTCTGGACAGGGCCGGGCCTGCCGGCACCGCCGCGGCCGCGCGGCTCGACGTGGTTTTCACCGACCCGACCGCTGGCCCGGCTTACGCCGACGTCGTGGTCACGAACGCGGCGCTGGGCGCCCGCACCGCGGCGGGCTGGGGCCGCGCTGTCAGCGACGGAGCAGCTGCAGCGGCCGCGGAGGAGCGCAAACACAGGCGGTACCCTAGCCCCAGGCTGACGGCCTTCGCCCTCGAGACCCTCGGGTGGGCAGGGCTCGAAGCGCAGGCGCTGCTCTGGACCTGGGCGAGCGGGGACGCAAAGGCGCTCGCGGCGGCCCAACAAAGACCCGCTGTGACTTTGCAGCGGGGCAGCGCCGAGACCTACCGCGCGGCCTGCCTGCCCGCGCGAGGACCGCCCCGCCAGGTGGCTGGGGCCGACGGCGCGGGCGCTGGGCCGGCGTTTGGCCGCGGAGATGCCTCCCTTCGAGAGCAGGCGCTGGCCAGCAAGAAAAGGGGGTCTGGTGGCGCACACCTCCCCGCCGCGCGCCCGTCTCCTCCGCCTTCCGGTTTCTTCTGGCTCTCTCCTCCGTCCTCCCTGCCCTCCCAGCTGCTCTCGCCAGCTGTGCCGGCTCGGGCACGCAGTGGCGGAAGTGGCCTGTGGGTCGTGTCGTGCCTCGTTGACGCCACTCCAGGTCAGGACTGCCTCGCCCCATGCTGCTGCTTGCTGGCCCGCCTCTGTCCTCTTCCTTTCTTTCTGCTGCATGACGAGGAGGATGAGGAGGATGAGGACCAATGTAAGCCCAAGAGTCATCAACGATGTTGGAATAAACCCTCCCTCCAAGCTCCCTCATCATAGGCCCCTACAACGGCTCGGTCCTCTTCCATTGAGGGAACTGCCTCGTTGAAGACAACCATTGGAAAACCCTGAAGCATGCAAAAACGTTGCTCGGGATTTCAACGCCACAGATCAACCTGACTGCTACGTCTTGACGATCCTGAATCGTGCCAAAACGGCAATTGCTTTTTGACGTCGACACCGCGAACCAACACAATTGTTGCACCCGCATAATCCTGAACCCTTCCAAAACAAGATTTCTGGTTCGTTGACCAAGGGAGCCCGTGGAGCTCTTGTAAATTGTATGAACGAATGTGCGCGGCGCTAACGCGAGAGCCATATTTTGAAGAGGAAGTGCCCTCAATCCGTGAAGCTCTTGCAATTCTATGAACGAATATGTGTGCGGCGCTAAAGCGACAACCGCATTTTGCAAAAGAGCCGCCCTCAATCCGAATCCGTGAACCTCTTGCAAATCATATGAACGAATGTGCGCGGCGCTAAGGCGACAACCACATGTTGAAAACGGCCCGCCTTCAATCCGTGAAACTCATGTAATTTTTCTAAACGAATGCGCGCGGCGCTAAGGCGAGAACCGCATGTTGAAAATCACCCGCTGTCAATCCGTGAAATCTTGCAAATAAAAAACAAGCGTGCGCGGCGCTCAGGCGAGAGCCACATTGAATCATACGTGGTGAGGAAGTCTCAGGCGAAACGCTCGGCCCGCCGTAAAAACTGGCCTCGGGGTGCAACAGGAAAAAATGTGTAAGGAAAAGGAATGGTGAGGAGGGGGCGGAGGAGGAGGAGGAGGAGGTGGAGAAGGAGGAGGAGGACGGGGGAGGGAGGGAGGGAGGGAGGGGAAGGAGGACGAGAAAGAGGAGGAGGAGGACGAGGAGGAGGAGGAGGAGAAGGAGGAGCAGCAGGAGGAGGAGGAGGAGGATGAGGAGGAGGAGGAGGAGGAGGAGGACGGGAAGGAGGACGGCGGCGGCCGCGACGGCGGCGGCCAACGGACCGCGGCTGTGGGGAGGCCTCCCGGACCTCCAGAGAGTCGAAAATGTCGAGTCCGAGGTGTTCAGGCACTTTCGGCCTCCGGAGGCTGTTCTTGGACCTCGGCTCCAGGACTGTACACCAAAAATTCAAAACGAAAAACGGGTCTCAAGAAAATGGTCGATAGGTCTGGGGCACCGAGGCTCGAACATATCGGCTAAGGGAGACAGAAGTCTGCGTCCACTTGCGGGCCCTCCCCCTGTGGGTCCTCTCGACGCTGGGGTACAGTCGGGCTGTTGAGATATGGAACGCTAGAGAAGGAACGAAACCCCCCTTCTGGTACCAGAAGTGCCTGGGCGCACGAAGAGGGCTGGAGGAACAACTACGAAATGACTTAAGGAACGACGGGCCTTTTCCGAACAGATGTCCGCGTCTCTCGCCATCGCTCGGACGTCCATTCACCGTGCATTTCTCGGCTTCGTGCGTGTATTTTTTCGCCAGCTGGCCCACAATGCTCTTCGATGGTCCCTGCCGACAAGAACTGCACACGTCCTGGCGATGCCAAGGCCTTGGCTGCATCGGACAGCCCCGTTAGGGGCTCACCCTCGGAGGAGGGCCAATCGAGACCGCGGCGGCCCTCCCTGGCGTTCCCCGTCCTCTCGGAGCCTCCTGGAAGCCTCTCGCCGCCGCGGTGTCGGACCCGAACACGCGACGTCTGCAGGCCCATTCCGGCACGTCCTTCGCACTTTTCGGGGCCCCATGAGAATCTCCGACGCAGGGGCGGGAATAAGAAAAGGAAGGCCCCAGCTTCAAGCTACCCCTCCCCCCCTCCCTTGGAAAAGGAGGGGGGGGGCTTCCGAAGCTCCCCCTCCCCTCCCCCCCTTGGGTCGGCATTGAAAAACCTGGGGGGCCCTAGCTAAAGACGGGGGGGGGGCTTGGAAACTACCCCCTCCCTCCCCCTCCTCTTTCCTGGCACGGGGTAAGCAGCCCGGGCTCGCTCCCCTTTTCAAGGGGGGGGGTGCTTCCGAGACAGAGCCCCCCCCGTGAAAAAGGGAGGGGGTGGGCTTCGGAAACCCTCTACCCCTTCTCCTTTTCCAGGTGCGGGGCAAGGCCGGGCTTCCCTTTCCAAGGGGGGGGAGCTTCCGAAGCTATACCCCCCCCTCCAGAGGGGGGGGTTCGGAAGCTACCCCCCTCCTCCCTCCTTTTAGGGGTCTGGGGTAAGCCCGAATTTCCGTTCAAGGGAGGGGGGGGCGGCTTCCAGAGCTGCCCCCCCCCCTCCCTTCTGTGCGATAGAAAGGGGTGTGTTGCAAAGGAGGGAGGGCTTCGGAAGCCTTTCTGCGCTTGTGTTTTCGGAGCTCGTTGTGTTTTCGGTTCTCCTTTGGCCTTCGGCGCCTTTTGGTTTTCGGCCCCCCGTTGGTTTTCGGCGCTCTGTTGGCTGTCGGTAGTGCCCCTTTGGCTTTCTGCGTCCTTTTGGTTTTCTGCGTTCCTTTGTTTTCGGCGCTGCGTTCGTTTTCGCCGCCCTTTGGTTTCCGGCGCCCCTTTGGCCTCGGCGCCGTATTTTTTCGGCGCACTTTGAGTTTTCGGCGCCTATTTTTGTTTTCGGCGCCCCTTTGGTATTCGGCGCTCCTTTGGTTTCCGGTGCCCTTGTGGTATTCGGCGCATCGTTGGTTTTCGGCGTTCTTGTAATTTTCTGCGTTTCTTCTGTTTTCGACGCCCTGTTGGTTTTCGGCGCTACTTTTGTTTTCGGCGCCTCTTTGGTGTTCGGCGCCCTTTTTGTTTTCGGTGCACCTTTGGTTTTCGGGGCCCTCTTGGTTTTCGGCGCCCTTTTCGTTTTCGGTGCACCTTCGGTATTCGCCGCCCATTTGGACTTCGGTGCGCTTTTGGTTATCGGCGCCCCTTTGGTTGTCGGTGCCCCTTTGTTTTTCTGTGCGTCCTTGAGTTTCGGCGACCTGTTCATTCTCGGCGCCCTTTTGGTGTCTGGCGCCCCTTTGGTCTTCGGCGCCCTTGTAGCTTTCGGCTTCCTTTTGGTTTTCGGCGTCCGTTTGGTTTTCGGCGCCCTTGTAGTTTTCGCCGGCGCCCTTTGGTTTTCGGCGCTCCTTTGGTTTTCGACGCCTCTTTTGTTTTCGGCGCCTTTTTTGGTGGCGCCGCTTTGGTTATCGGTGCATGTTTGGTTTTCGGCGCCCTTTTGGTTTTCGACGCCCCTTTGGTTTTCGGCGCCCCTTTGGCTTTCGGCGCCTTTTTGGTTGTCGGCCGCTTTTGGTTGTCGGCACCCCTTTGGCTTTCGGAGCCCGCCCTTTTGGTCGTCGGCGCCCCTTCGGTTTTCGGCGCCCAGTTGGCTTTCGGCGCCCTTTTGGTTGTCGGCGCTTTTTGGTTGTCGGCGCCCCTTTGGTTTTCGGCGCCCGCCCTTTTGGTTGTCGGAGCCCCTTTGGCTTTCGGTGCCCATTTGGTCTTTGGGGCCCTTTTGGTTTTCGTCGACCTCTTCGTGTTCGGCGCCGTTTGGTTTTCGGCGCTCCTTTTGTTTTCGGTGCCCTCTTGGTTTTCGGCGCCCTTGTGGTTTTCGTGCTCCTTTAGTTCTCGGCGCCCTTCTTGTTGTTTGGCTCTCCTTTGTTTTTCGGCTCCCTTTTGGTTTTCGTCGGCCCTTTCGGTTTTCGTGGCATCGTTGGTTTCGGAGCCCTTCTGGTATTCGGCGCCCCTCTGGATTTCGGCGACCTTGTGGTTTTCGGCGCCCATTTGATTTTCGGAGCCTCTTTGGGTTTTCGGCGTCCTTTTGATGTTCGGCGACTCTTTGGTTTTCGGCGGCTCTTTGGTTTTTGGCGTTCTTTTGGTTTTCGGGCTCCCTCTGGTTTTCGGCGCCCTTATGGTGTTCGGCGACACTTTGATTTTCGGCACTCCTTTGGCCTTGGATGCCCTTTTTGTTTTTCGGTGCCTCTTTGGCTTTTGGCGCTTCTTTGATTTTCGGAGCCCCTTTAGTTTTCGGCGCCCTTTTTGGTTTTCGGCGCCCTGTTGGTTTTCGACGCCCTTTTGGTTTTCGGCGCCTCTTTGGTGTTCGGCGATCTTTTTGTTGTCGGCGCTCTTTTGTTTTTTAATCCTTCTTTTGGTTTTCGGCTCCTTTGATTTTCGGCGCCCTTTTGGTTTTCGGCTCGCTTTCGGCTTTCGGCACCACTTCGGTTTTTGGCGCCTCTTTGGTTTTCGGCCTCTTTGAGGGGGAAGGGGAGAGGGCTTCCAAGCTCTCTCCCCTTTAGCCGATAGGGGCGGGAGCTTCCTGCAGGGGAGGGTCAAATGGAGGGGGGTAGCAACCCATCCCCTGTCGGAAGGGGGGGGGGGGAGAGGGGGGGTTGCTTCCGGAGCGCGAGAAGGGGGCCGGGGACGGGGGTAGCGTCCGGGGTGAAACAGATGGGGGAACGGGAGGGGGCCTTTCCGGTGGGGGGGGTCCAGAGAGGGGGAGGGTAGCTAAGCCCCCCTGCCTTTCGGAAAGGGGCGAGGGGGGGGGGGGCAGCTGGCGGAGCGTGAAAGAAGGGGGGCTAGCTTCTGAGGGGCAGATAAAGGAGGGAAAGGGAGGGGGGCTTCCGGAAGAGGAGGTCAAAAGGGAGGGAGGAGAGAAGTTAAGCCCCTTCCCCTTGGAAAGGGGGAGCGGGGGTAGCTTCCAGCGTGCGAAAGGGGGAAGGGGGGGTCGCTTCCGAGGGGCGGAAAAGGGGGGGGGGCTTCGGGCAGACGACGTCCAGGGGTGCTCGGGCGCTCTCTCGAAGCTCCACCGAAAGCCCCAGTGGCGGCGCCTGCATGCGTCCCCAGGCCCATGTTGGTGCACCCCTCACACGTTTCCTGCCCCCAAGTGACACCAAAGGCCCCTGTGGCAGGGCCCGCGGGCTCCTCCAGGCCCATGTCGCCCCCCCCCCAAAGATGTTTCGTGGACTCATCGGAATTCCACCGGAGGCCCCAGTGGCTGGGCCCGCATGCGTCCCCAGGCCTAATTCGGCTCACCGCCCACACGTTTCGTGGCCCCACGGGGAGCTCCACAGAAAGCGATATTCACAAGTGCTGTACTCACAACTGCATATGTTTGGGGCCCTTCGCCAAGATAATGTTTTCAGTACGCGGTCCCAAGAATTCCCACCCCTTTCCCACGGCCGGTTTTTATCCCAAAGCGTTTTCTCCCCTCAACAACTTGTCTGTGAGAGCCTCTAAGAAACCGGGCACGGGGATCGCCGGATCTGGATTCGGACGGGCGCCTTGATCTCCCGTGGCCTCCCGCGGTCTCCCGTGAAGGATCCGTATTGCTATTACCGCTCGTATGGAAAATGATTCTCGCATTCGTAATCGTGCGTATCCTTGATGGCTCTAGAAGTAATAGTATACGGGTGAGTCTTGGATAGCAGTGGTGTACGTATCTGTATTCGTATCAACATTGATCTGAATGATCGAACTAATACTTTAACGCATGAGTCTAAATCAGCACTAGCACTTCCTCGTGATTAAAAGCAACATTCGTCTGAATATTTGTCTTTGGAGTACTATGTGACTTGGTACTATCAGTCATAATGGTCGTGCAAATCTTAGAGTGCCCATAGAGTAGCCTTACAACCAAGAAGTATACAACGACTAATCTGAGTAGTTAGTGATGTTGGTATCGTCAGTGGTTGGTCGTACTCGTAGCAGCAGTAGTGGTAGTAGCAGCAGCGGAGGTGGAATGTAGGGCCCCCGCGGAAAGCTGCTCGGGAACTTCTGCCGCAAGGGTGCCAGAACAGTCCTGGGGCCTTGCGAGGGCTCCCAGAAGCCGAAACCGGCCAACAACCTTCCGTCGTGTCTGCTCGCGGCGCGAGCCACGTCTGGGGGCGCGCCTCGGACACAGCACACAGCGAGTCTGTCGGAGGTCTGAGCACAGCGCGCGAGCGCGCTCCTCGCCCACGACCTGGCGTATCCGCCTGTCGCCCGTGGCCCCGCCGCCCAGGCCGGGGGCGGTCGTGACCCAGTCGGGCTCCATGAAACGCGCATCTCCTGGCCGCCGGGAGGGAGATCCCAGACCCCGCCGCGTCGTGAGCAAATGACGGCAACAACTTTTTGACGATCTGCATGCTCCACGCTGATGTTCATTTCCTGGGCAGCGCGCTCGAGCTCGCCACCCCCAATTCTCCGCTCCGGGGGCGGGCCCTGGACCAATCAGGAAAGTCTTGGGGTGAAAAGCCGGCACCGGGGAAGCGGCCCAGACCTTCAGGGGGATCCGGGCTGTGAAACAGGCACGGCGTCGGGGGTCTGTGGGTCGAGGATCTGGAATATTTCAAACGCTTTGGGTGCTTTTGGGGGCTTTTGGGGAGCGTTTTTTGGGCCTGTTGAGCGCCTGTAACGCGTCCCCTTGGTGGCTCTTGTTCTTTCGTGATTTGGGGCAAAAGCCCAGCGGGAGCGAAAATGCGAAGTAGCGCCTTTTCGGTCTCCGAGTGGGGAGTAAGTGCTGATTAAATCTCACTGAAGGGGATCCCAAGGGAGTCCCAATAGGGCTTCAAAGGCTCCCATAATTGCTTCACGAAGACCCCAAGATGGCTCCGAGGGACCTCTCACAGACTCCCAGAGCAATAGACCTGCGACGGCTTGTATGGTTGACTCCTGTCGGGGACCTGGAGTCTGAAAACTGCCGCCAGAAATAGAAATCAACTGACAAACCATCCGCCTTGATGTCTTCAGGAAGGTGAAGGTCTGGGCATGTCGTGGCTGATCGGGTGATGGTGGGAGATCATTGACTAACGGAGTGGACCAGGGCTTCATCAAACAGTGGTTCGCTCCAGAAGCCCTACATTCCAATCCAAAAAACGTGTCAAACGTCTCTTGGGGGGGGCATGTTACCTCCGCCGGCACCCCCGTTTACCTCGCACCAACTTCCACCGAAAAAAGAGATGGCGACTCCTCGATTTCTCGAGCAAGCGAGGCCCTCTCTGGAACGCCCCAGATTTTCAGCTCCCAGCGGGTCAGCACGGTCCTTCCGCCAGCTGCCTCACCAGCGTGGACTTCCCGCAGCCCCGGGGGCCGCTCACCAGCAGCACGGGAACCTCCCTGACGGGTGGGCCGCTGGACGCCTTCCTGCGCTCGCGCTTGCCGTCGTACTCTTCCTGGCCCACCGGGCGCGAAGGCTGGCCGCTGGAAGGAGACACACAGCGCGACCGGACCAGAAGGGTGCGCGGTGAGGATGCAAGGCCCTTGGACGCCCAGATCGAAGCGGAAGGTGGAAGCCCCATGACCATCAGCCAAGGGTTGGGATGGGCCGCGATAGACAAGCGCGTTCCACTAGCCGCAAAATAATTACTCGCAAATGGCCTGGATCCGCCGCCGGGGACTCACGATCCATGATATCGAGGCGAACCTGTGTTTTTAGGACTTTTGCGGGTATGCACTTTGCGAGTAGTGGAACGCGCTCGGTGACGAGAGGCAGGGATCCAAGGAACCCCTGGACAGCCACTCCGCCCTCGGACACCGTTTGAGTGCAACAGGCAGCGCGCGCGCGAGAGGAGTCTCCGACGCCGGCGGTGCCCGGGGCGGCGAGAGGGCGCCAGGCATCGCCAAGAGCAGGGTCACCTCTGATCGAGGGGTCGCAGCCTCCCCGAAGGAACGCCCCCCCCCTCTGGACCCCCCAGGCGCCACCCAGGACCCCCAAAGACGCGGAAAGACAGTCCCAAACCTCCTCGGTTAAGACGACGCAAGGACGAGAGCAAATTGAGGGGAGGATCAATCGAGAATCTCTGAGATCCGGCGGCTCTCGGGCGCCGCGGCCTTCTTAGAGCGTTCTGGAACGCTCTGAGAGCGTTCTGGAAAGCTCTGGAGCGAATTTATCCCTGTCCTAGCCCCACCCGGTTCTCGATTCTCGATCTCTTCGAAGGGGTGGTGACCTCCCAGCGGTCACCCCTTTCCAAAGCCACGCTTAAGGCGATATTGGTTAACGGCGATGTTGGGGATCTGTTTTCTGCGACGCCGAACTCGCGCAGAACATATTACAGGAAAACGCGACCAGCGCTTTCCTACAGTTGGGTTGGCCATGAACCACCCCCACCTACATCGCCGTTACCCACATCGCCGTTAACGTGTCTACGGCACTACTTCTAGCCAACGCTCGGACGTCCATTCCCAGCGTCTCCTCCGGTTTCGTGCGCCCAGCGACGCCCAGCCTTTGGCACTAGGGGTTCTTGGGGGTTCGGGGGGCGGTCCTGGGGCAATATTAGACTCCTCTTGGGGTCAACGTGCTCCCGAAGTGACCCAGAGGAGGCGGACAAACGAGAAAGCAACAACTTGTGTTGCTTCCGTGAGAAACTCCGCAGCAACTTGGAACCGCCTTGGGGCGGTCTCGAGGCCGCTTGGAAGCATCTTGGCAACCATCCTGAGTCATCGTGGGCGCTCTCGTGCGATCTCGGAAACAACCTGGGGTTGCCTTGGGCGCAGCGTGGGCCATCTTGGACTGCCTGGGGGCCTTCCCGGGGCGTCTTGGGGGCCTCCTGGAGTTACGTCGCTACCATCGCACTTAAGGACCACATCCCAGAAGTAATTTCGAGCACCTAGAAAAATACCGAAGCAGTGTCCAACGAGTTTCGCCTCCCAGGACCCGACACGTGAAAACCCTCAGGTTTCGTACTTTCTTTGTGCTCCAAACTCTCTCTGGTGGCCAAAGCTAAAGTAAGTCAGAACATCATAACCCTGGAGGCGAAACTTGGAGGTATTGAAACATGCGCACAGATGTTGCCTACGAGTGCGCGGGCAGACGCTCTCGACGTCGGCGCTGTTCGCACAGGTGGGAGCGGGGAGCGCGAGAGTCCTGGGCCCCTCGGGGGCCACAGGTAAATCAGCGCGCTCCCCCCCGAACGCCGACCACGGCATCCCCTGTGTGCTCTCAATCGATGGAGACTTTGGCCAGCGCTCATATATATATATGTGTATATAAATACATATATATATATATATATATATATATATATATGCACATAATGACCCAAGGTTACCGCCCCTCCCCAATGCTTGTGGGATCGATCCCGCCCCCCCCCCGCTGGATAGGTACGCCCGTGAGCCTCGCGAAGTCCTCGCGAATGGGATCGATCCCCCCCCCGCGTCGCGTAGTGGAGGGTGGACGTTCCGCTGCTTTCGCCGGGAGCTTTCAGAGACCAAGGTCGCAGGGCCTCGCGAATGGGATCGCTCCCCCCCCCCCTTTGTGGTCGTGGCCCTATGGGCGTGACGAAGTGGAGTGGGGTGCCGGTGCCCGCCCGCCTCCCTCTGTGGGTGTGAGGTGGTTTGTCGTCGTCGTCGTCCTCCTCCTCCTCCTCCTCCTCCTCCTCCTCCTCCTCCTCCTCCTCCTCCCCTCCCCTCTGGGGGGGTCTTGTGGAACCCTGGGGCCCATCACATCTGGGGGGGACTGTGGACAATCGACCCAGGATCACATATCAACGAGCCTGGGCACAAGCAGGTCGGCGCAGTTCCATCATGTTTGGGATGCCAATGCTGGCGCTTCGAGGGAGCGCGTCGAGGCTGGCTGGGCCTGACGCCTCTCGGGGGCCTCAGGAACTCTCGCGGCCTTCGCTCTCGGCCTCGGAAGATTGCACTGGATCGCCGATGCATCGCCGATGCCTCGGCGATGCCTCGGCGACGCCGGCGACGCATCGGCGACGTCGGCGTGGCGAAAATCGGGCCCCACAACGAGCCGCATCGCCGATGCATCGGCGATGCACCAGTGATGCGGCGCGATCCTCCGACCCCAGCTGGGAGGCCTGGATACCCCCTCGTGGCCTCCGCTCTCGCAGCCTCCGAGCGGGCGCGAGCCCGCTTGCCGGGAGACCGCTCGCCCAAAAAGCTGGTCGTGCGCGCAGGCGGGCCGTGGCCGGCAAGGATGCGCGGCACTGCAAGCTCAAGAACAGTCAAGCTGCCATGGGACGAAGATGTTTTAAACAAAAAACACCCCAAAGGATCTCGGGAGGGCCCGCTGAGTTCCCAAAGCCTCGGACACTACCAGAGCCACAATCCCTGCGGCTCCTTTGCCTGTGCCAAAGGCCGTGCGTCGGGGACACACTGCAAGGCTTGAACAGTCCTGGCAAGAGATCAGTGCGAGGCCACATTTTCAGAAGTCAAATACGCAAGTAAGTGCTAAGCCTCCAAAGCGCCTGCACGCCCTGTGGCGACGGGCTTGCACTCTCAGTCGAGCTTCACAGTGTTGGGCAAGAGTCCCTGGGAAAGAGGGAGAAAGAGAGAAAGAGAGAGAGGAGGGGGAGAAAAGAACTCCGCACTACGCCTCCTGTGCCGCGCGAGGCATCCGCGCAGAAACGCCCAGCATCCACGGGGTCGCGGCCCAGGGGCCTGGTCCGCGAGGCCGTGGACAAGGATATGGCTTCCGCCCGCGATCCACTGGCGGCGGTGAAACTGGAGGCAGGGGAATCGCGCTGCATCGTGCGCTGCTTACTGAAAGCAAGGCCAGCGCAGGCACCACCATACCTCACCACAGAGACTAACTACGAGGTTACCTGCAGCAGGCGAATAGAGCGGGTAAGGCGGCAACTTCTGCACCGACCCGGAAAAATCCCTGTTTGCCTGCTGCCCGCACAGGATGCTACAGCCGTCCCATCCCTGCACCTACAACGCAGTTCGCAAGCTCATCCCAGTCGTTGAACTGGTACAAGCCAGCGTCGTCGTAGACCTTGAAAAGGTCCTGCAGCACTTTGTAGCGCTCGTCGCCCGCGAAATTGTCGAGGGCTCCCGCCTGCGCTCCGAAGAACAAAACCTGGCCATTCGCCTCGGAATGCTCCGCGATGGCCTTGATCTGGCCAGCGGTGGACTGCTTGCCCGCCTCGTCGTCGGTGCGCCAAACGGATGCGGCGACCTCTTTGCCCCAGGGCCGCTCCTCGATGCCGTGTATGCACTCCATCTTCCCCACCCGGCCCACGTAGACCAGGTAGAGCGTGAACTCCGTCGCACCGCGCTCGAAGGCGCTGCACAAACCGCCAGAGCACTGGCCAAAGTCCGGAGACTCTCCAAGCTGGCCCAGCATGTCTATGACGGTTTGCCTGTGCATGATGATGGGGGTGATCGACGCGGGCCAGCTGCCGTAGTCCATCGGCGTCTGGCCCAGCACCTCAGCAGACTTACGGTACCAATCCAAATGCATTCCGGGCATGGAGCCGTCCTGCATCTTGTACCTGCCGAATATCTTGCCCGTGTTGCACGAAGTGAAAAATGTGTCAGGCTTGACGTCTTGGAGGAGAGCGTTCTTGGCATCGAGCACGACGTAATATGCGGACGAAACGCGACTAGCCACCTTCAGCTTCGCCGCCTGCTGTGCCACCCAGCCATGCTCCCCGTCCCCGATCACCATCTCCAAAACTTCGACCTCCCCGTGCTCCGACAAGATCGCCTTGATCTCATCCATATCGCCGCCGTACTCCCACGCAGGGTGATGCGATACCCAGCAGATGATCACTTTGCCCAAGTGCTTCTCCTTGTCATGCTCAGCGATTGATCTTGCAGTAACCTTTAGCTTGCAGATGTCTCGCTCGTAAGCGGGGATTACAACGGTGGGCTTGTCGCGATCCCCAGGGCAGCACCCGTCGCACTCGACCTGCTCGGTGGTAGTGGTCGCCGCGGCCTCCTGTCCTGCGGTCGTGTTCGGTGATGTGGTCGTGCTGCTGGGCGGGGTGGTCGCCGGCGGCGCAGGGGTGGGCTCTAGTAGGAGCTCAGAGTCAGCGGGGTCGTCCTCGTACGACGGGTACATGCCTGAGGAACAGATCGTCTGGTTCGTCCCGCCGTCGCCCTTCACTGTGCAGACCAGTGCTGGCGTCAGGACTGCAGCCTCGTTCAGGCCCATGCTTTCTCCAGCCGCCAGGCACGAATAGTTGTCCGTGATGTTCCGCATTCCTTGTTCGACATCAACAATATCAAGAAAATGTTCTGGACCCCCAAATTGATTACATGAGCCGTGTGGGATGATCATGTAGGTGACCTTCCTGTGCTTGAGGAGCACCTCGTCGCCCGACTTGATTTTGATGTACCCTGGCCGGTTGAGAAGCTTCAACCAGCCATCCTTGGGTTCGCCGACGACGATGGCGCCCTGTGGGCCAACTGTATCGATGATGTTGTCGTCCGAGCTCATGTTCGTGCTGTTCCGCACCCGCACGACGCCCTGGAACACGATCTCCCACTCCTTATCGCCATCGACCGTCTGTCCAGGAGGCTCGTCTGTGAAGCTCTCCGTGGTCACCGTGGCTCCGACCTGCTCGTAGATCTCCTCCGCGATGCTGTCGAAGATGTTGGACGCGCCGACCTCCGCCAAAAGCGTCGCCTCGCCCACTGCCCCGGCGCCCACCTGCTGCAGAGGGCCCACGTGCCTGGCCCTGCCCTCGTGGCGCCGCCCCGCCCCGGGTCGCCGGGTGGCCGCGGCCAGAAGGCCGCCCGCGACACCGGCGAGGGCCAGGAGCGCCGGGGCGGCCCACCTGCCGCGGCGCCACGCAGGCCTCGCCGACGCGCCCTGCGCCACGGCGGGGGGCTCCACAGGCTGCAGGCCCTCCGAGAGCGGCTGCAGCTCGATGCTGTCCAGGCTCCAGGTGTCGTGTGGGACGCAGGCGGCCATGGCGGGGCGGCCGGGAGAGCGCCGCCGCCCTCCGCGCGGCAGCGGCAGCGGCGCGCTCCGCAGGCCCTGCCCCACGGGGTGCCAAAGGCGCCCTTGAGCCAAAATGGCTGCGGACAAGAAACCTCCCGTCGTGATTTTGTTATGACTCCGGGCGGTCTGGGTTCCAAGGTGATCCCAGCTGTTCTGGAAATGCCCAAGTGGCCACCAAAGCACCCCCGCGAAGCCCCGATGGCCCCAAGTGTCCCAGAACGGCGCGAAAAGCTTGGGGCACCCTGGGGCGGGATCACTTTTGGCAACTTCCAAAGCGAATGGACCCTCAAGGCCGCAGCGCATCGCTTACAGCAGGTTCGTGCCGCGACGACCCCGTCGTTGGTTCCTGACACCGCGGGGATCGTTCAACCTGGAACGATCGGCCAGCCCCGAAACGTCAGATCGTTCAACATCGGCCGATTCTATGTCGCCGGCGGCGTTCAACGTTGAACGCTGGCGGCGGGGCTGCCGCTGGTCGACACGACGTGAACCTGTCGCATGCATCGACGATACATCAGCAATGCAAGGCTGGCTGGACCTGAAGCCTCCTCGGGGGCTCCGAAAACTCTCGCAGCCTCCGCTCTCGCTAGAGGCCTCCTAGATGGTGTCCGAGTAGTTAGATGGGGTCGGAGGATTGCACCAGATCGCCGATATATATATATATATATATATATATATATATATACATATATATATATATATATATATATATATATATCGCCGATGCTTCGGCGATGCCTGGGCGATGCATTGGCGACGTCGGCGACGCATCGGTTACGTCGGCGTGGCGACAATCGGGCCCGACAACGAGCCGCATCGCCGCTGCACTGGGGAACCAGCCCGATCCGAGGGCCCCGTCCGCACCGTTTGCCGGCCTCCAGGAAAAGTCTCTGGAGGCCGACGACCCACGCCCCCAAGAACGCTCGAAAAGATCGATACTTCGCCTCATCGACGCTCGGCTCAAGAGACCAGAACCCACCTGACCTGGTCCTGGACCTTGCGGGTCACCCTTACCGTCCGTCATCTTCTAGGTGCCTCCAGAAGCAGAAGAAATGCCTAAACGCGACCAATAGCTTCGATCCTCCTATTCCTCGTCCCCGCACCTCCGACGTCGTCATTCCTTCACGACGTGGACCCGCCGGAAGCCTCGACCACTTCCCTGGCGCCCGCTTTCACCCAGAATCAGCTTTTCGTGATGGTCCTGGTGCCTGGTGCAGGAGCCCCAGAGAACGAACAGGAGCAACACATAAACACGATAGCCAGCGTGGACCCAAAACAGTAAATTACTGCACTGCGGATGTGTAAATCATGCGATGCACAAGTGTCTCTGCGGTCGTTTTCGAAGAGGAAGTCTGCATCCTCGTGACACCACGACTAGCCACAACGGCCGGCAACGCGGCGGCCACCGCCCAGAACACTCCGAAGCCTCGGGACGCCCCCACCGGCGGCAACGGGCGGCAATGGGCCAGAACGTGGCGAGTCCCCTGGACACCGACGGGCGGCAACGGGCGAGGACGCGGCGACTCCTCCGGTCACCCCCACTGGCGGCAACGGCCGGCAACGGGCCAGAACTTGGCGAATCCCCCGGACTCCTACGCAAGCGGCAGCGGCTGGCAACGGGGCGGCAACACGCCAAAACGTGGCGACTCCTCTGGACACCGAGGAAACGCAAGCGAGAACCTCTAAGTGCAAGCGCTGTTTGGGGGAAAGAAGACGCCCTCCCGCTGTGATTTTCTCACGGCTCGGGGGGGTCTGGGCCAACTCCTTTTTCGGGCCACAACTCGGGCCTCGGGCGGCCACGGGCTTCGACTTTGTATGTCTCACAGGGACTGGAGCTCGAAAGTATGGCACAGAGGAGGTGGTGTGGAGAAGAGCAGGGAAGAGATGGGCAGTGGAAGCAGGGTGGGCGCGCGCCCCAGGTAGCAACAAGAGCTCGGGCTGCACCATCGTGCTGGGGCCACGGATGAGACGTGGTACAGTCACTCACACATGGGCTGCCCCTCCCCACATCGCTGGGAGAGGGGTCGCACTCAGGGCCCGATGCAGTCAGTATGATATAGGGGTCGCCAGTGTGTACTTTCCTCCTCCTCCGCAGCGAGCTTCTGAGATGACGGGTTACCAAAAAACTTGTGATCGGATAGGGAATTGGATCCGAGGGCTGCCCTTCCTGGCGGTTTCGCGTTGTTTCCCCATCCTGGCCATGGATCTAAATTCTGGATTTGGGCTTCAGAGGCTACACGGCAGCGAAGACTGGACTGCAGTGAAAGATAATCGTCTCGGATCGACAGTAGAACCCGTTCGGCAACGCTATGCGGCTGATGTAATGCTAGAGATTCTCAAGGATTTGGATTTTGTCCCCGTCAATCTTCACTTAGGAGCTGGGCCCACATATTATAGCCCATCAGGTAGCACTTCTATGCTCGACTATGTGTTTATTCCCAGATGTTCCCTGGACCAGGTGACATCAGCAGGTCCGCTCCGACGGCTCGCTCGAAAGCTTCAACTCATCCGCCACAAAGATCATCGAGATCACATTCCCCTCCACCTCAGGTTCTCGTATGACTTGGCCTCTACTACAGGTGCAGAGGCTACGGGACTCCAGGCAGACGAGAGAGTGGGATTTGTACCTAGGCATGTCCGCTGGAACAAAGAGGCGTTGATGGATTGTCTGCGCATGGGCACTCAAAGAGCCGAGTTTCTGCAGGCACTGGAGGCGAAGATGATCGAGGAGCAGGAGGAGTGGCAGAGAAGGAGGAGGGAGGAGCAAACGCCCAATGCAGAATGGGGGATCTTCATCAGGGTGCTCAGGGATACGGCAGAGAAATTCTTCGCAGGCACAGTTCAGAGGTCTCCAGATTACCCTCAGCAAGCGCAGCACATCTTGGAACTGCTCCGACAACGTCGTAGGCTTCGATTGGAGATCACTACTGATATTTCTTCTGAGGCCGTCCTCTCGATTGCAGAGGAGATCCGCACCAAGTCTAGGCAGCTCAGATCTCTTCGTCGGCAGTATTTACACCAGTGGAGACAGGACGTCACAGATGACCTCCACGAAGCACTTAGGGTAGGCAGGCAGGCGGAGGTCGCCAGGCTTTCGCGACTGCTCTCGGCTCGTGGGACGGGACCGAAAAAAAGGAACTACAGGCGCCCTCCCTCTGCCCTGCCTACCAGTCAGGAGCTGCAAGATAGATGGGCACTTCCGTCCGCTCAGGGAGGAATGCAGGCTGAACCAATTGACTGGGTTACCTATGCCAATGACTACCTCTATCACCCCACCGACGGGCAGGAAGCCAGTCTTTTTCTTGGGCAATACACTGAGGAGGGCCTTGAGTGGGCCAAGAAAAAGTTGCAGCAGATTCGCAAGTATTTGCAGAAGTCTGGGCGTCGAAGAGCTGTTCCAGAATGGTCGGTCCCCATGGAAATTTTTTGGACGATCTTCTTCCCATACAAGCGCACGTCCAAACGGTTCCGAGGGGTAGGGTACGAGGCCCCCAACATCGAGCTCAAGGTTGTACGAGGTTTTCTGGTTTCACTCATGCATAAGATTCGACGTTCTCGGCAGGTCCCACTGGTTTGGCACCTCTCGCAAGCTGCTGCACTCTCTTGGAAGCGCGTGGTGCACGTGCTCTGTCCATTTGGCAAGGCATTCACCGCCACGTGTATCGACCCAGATCAGAAAGATGAAGAGCCCCTCTCCTCGCATGGATGTATCGCTCGTCGTCGTCGAGAGACCCCTCTACTCGCCCAGCAAGCTCTTGGATGGAGGTTACGGCAGCTAGGACTTGAGTTTGTGAACGACCATAAGGATATCAGCAACGCCTTTGGGTCCAGCAGCTGGGATGCCCTAGAAAAAGCCAACAAGGAGGTCATGAGGGAGGGGGAGCACTACTATGGGGAGCAGAGGTTCAAGTTTTCGGCAGTCTGTTTTCGTGGAGTTGATGGGTATCGATTTGCCAAACCGTGGGTAGGTGCGCTACAAGGAGACCCCTGGGCCGTCAAGGTTTTTGTTCGGGACATCGGAGACTGCTTTGAGGAGGCGCAAGCTGAATACCTCGAGTCGGGGGAGCCCACGGCAGACTGGTGTACGATCGAGCTTCACCCAGAGGGACAAGAGGTACTAGAGATTGACCTGTCTCTTCATAGTTATGTAGATGATGCGCTGCGCAAGCTGGTTGCGCACCCGTCGGAGAATGGGGCCGTCTCTCTCAGTCGCCAATCTCTCTTGTATGATGCTATTCTGGCAAATTGTCTGGCTCGTCGCAATTACCGCCTCAACCCCACCAAGAACGAAAGCGTTATCTCCTTCCAGGGACCTGGACAACAAGCCCGCAAAGCTAGTATAAAGTCTGGAGGCCTACCTATGGCGGGGGTACCTAATGATGTGGCTAATTACCTCGGTTCGCTCGTTCGGTATGACAGTAAATTCAGCAGTGAACTCGAAGCTCGACTCTCGGCGGTCTCTGCAGGATATTGGTCTATGGGGCGGTACTGGTACCAGCCACGCATCCCTTATGTAGAGAAGAGGGCCATGTTTTTGAGCCGAGTAGTTGGACCAGCAGTCTCAGCGCTTGAAGCATTCCTTCCTTCTGCTGCTCAGCTAGCTAGAATACAGAATCGAGTTGTGGATTGTGGCAGACGAGCTCTTCGAGGTGCTGCTACTGAGTGGCACAACGGACACCGCAGGTCGATCACATCCCAACGTGTGCTGCAGCTCTGGAGAGTAGCCCCATTAGAAGTTGAGCTCCGAGTCCGTCGTCTAAAGTGGTATCAGAAATGGATACGTGAACCCCACTATCATGCCGCTGACTGGGGGGCTCTATTCTTTGCCATCAAGGTTGAACGCGAGCGAGGTATCCAGATCATTGATGAACAAGGGCACCTCACAGGACATGCGTCACCATGGGCTCACCGATTTGTCGAGGACGTACAGAGTCTGAGTCAGCTGGGGGGGGAACATGCTGAAAAAATCGAGCACTGGGACCGTCGCCCCCTTCAGCTATTCGATGACCCTGAACTATCGAACTGGTTCGGAAGAATCGACATCGCCGAGCTGAGAGCGGCCACATACACAGTGTGTGTTCCCCCCCCTGGATACCAGGCCAGGCCAGATCCCCAAGAACCTGATCTCCCAGAACACCGAGATGGTGATGATTATCGATGCTGTATTAGTGGTTGTGGTAAAAGTTTTGGTACTAGAAGACAGCTTACTAGCCATCTACATCAACATCATGGGTTACTAAATATTCTGGGATTGCTCACTATTGATAATCAGTGTTTTATTTGTGGGCAGATTTTCGAGTCCAGAAACTCAGCGTATAAACACACCAAGGACTCGTTCAGGACGGGGATTTGCATCCAGGGCAGATCGAACACGTTCAGGACCGCAGGCCAAGATGACCATGCCAATTACATATGTCCGCTCTGTCCCACATATCGGCTCGATCGAGTTTGTCTTCATCAACATTTTCGTGAGCACTTCACTGTTCTTCCTATCATATACGACGTGCGAGATGCCAGAAGGGGCAGCAGCAGCGGCGGCGGCCAGCAGCGAGGAGTGGAAGCCCAAGGCTCCCAGTTGGGGGCTTCCAGCAGTCAGCAAACCCAAAGCACGACCAGCAGAAGGGGAAGCAGCTGGAGAGCGAGGACCCAAGAGCCCGCGGCGCCTCAAGCAGCTCAAGCAAGCCACGGAAGACACGATGCAGCGCCATTCCCTCGGACCACTCAAAGCACTGGTAAAAGTTCTCACCAAGTTGTGTCTCAACAACAGCAGGGACATGGCCGACCTCATTGGCGCTTGCTACAGCTGTTTCATTCTCGCCGCCGCTCATCCACTGGTGCTGGCAGTTCTCGCAGCAGGGAAGCAGTACTACGAGAGCTGCAAGGAGGCTGGACGCGACCACACATACGGCCCACCATGGACGCACATGTGGCTGGCGCTGTTGACGGCGCTGCTCGAGCACCCAGAGACCCCCGAGACGTCCAAGAAGGCCTTGAAGGTCTACTGGGAGGCCAACATCGCAGGAGACAGGAGCTCGCTTCACCAGCTGCAGGACCAGATACGGTATTGCAGAATGCGGCCCACATACTACAACAAGCGCAAGCAGGAGAAGCCGACACACTACAAGCTCCAGTTCATGCTGAGCTCACAGCTGCAGAGCAGCCAAATCTACTTCGACACGACGCCCGTGGGCACAGTGCACCAGGCAGTGTGCGAGGCCCTCTTCAAGATCGGCGGCAAGTACAAACCAGGGGGTCCTCCCAAGGGCGGCCTCGAGAGGGAGGCGCTCAAGCTCCTCGGCAGGATGGGCATGAACAAAGCGGACGACGAGGACATGAGCGACGACGAAGAGCTGGAGGGCTAGATGCCAGGCTCACGCACATCGCAGGATCTGAGCGTATGCTCAGCATGGCGCATCGTGGGCAGCTTCAGGATGCCGGACTGAGGGCACTGCAGGCTCGCTCGAGCCACCCCATCCTTCAGTATACCTCCCCCTCTGGCAGCACCTTCATGGCCTTTTATGCCCCTCCTCTCCAATTTCAGATTTCTTTAGAAGATATCACGACTCGTGCTGCTAGCCTTCGAGCCATGCCGCTAAGCGGCTCGACGGCTACTGTTGTTTCTGCAGGTGATCGTGCCCAGGATAGACTCATCAGTACAGCGTGGCAGCATGGTGGCGATGATGATAGGATCTCCAACTCCCAGTCATGAGGTGGACTGTGGGGGACCTTCGGGTGTGGAGTTCATTTTCCTATCTGAGCCCCTCGGTGCCTCTCATTCCATACACATACATATTGATTGCGTTGCTTCACTCACTCTTTGAGGGGTTTACTCGTCGCCTCTCAGTGCTTTGCAGGACAGATGGTGCCTCGGCGGGGCCCCAAGGTTTCCCCATCAGGGGTCCCCGCATGTGGCCAGTGGAATCCCCCTGCAGAGCGACCGACTACCGATGTCGACAGACAGCGGACGCAGATCCTCTTGCAGTACAAGGCCGCTCTTCTTTTTTTTGCACTGTGTAGAGAGGTCACAAGCACATGGGTCGCAAGCGTGTCTTATCTTATCCTGGTTCGAGGGGGCCTCATCCTCGCACGATTTCGGAGGCCCAGATCAGTCCGGGTCCTTGACCTTGAGTGCGACCCCGACCGAGCCGGGCAGGGCCTTGACCAGCGTCCGCGCCTGGCGTGCTCGGGTTGGGCAAGGCGGCAGGCCATTTCCTCGGAGCAGAGTCCTCCTCCTCCCTGCTCCATCCTGCCTCCATCCTCCTTCCATCCTCCCTCCTCCTTCCTCTTCCATCCTCGTCCTTCTCCCTCCTCCTCATGCTCCTCCTCCTCCTCCTCCTCCATCTGGCTCACTCATCCTTTTCCTCCTCCTCCACCCCCCTCCTCTTCCTTCCTTTTTTCTTCCGCCTGGAGCGTACTCCTCTTTCCTTCCCGCCTCCCTCCTCCTCCTCCTCGTCCTCTTCCTCTTCTCCTCTTCCTTCTCATCCTCCTCCTACGTGTTTCAACGGAGGCGCGCAGCATCCAGGAAAACTTACCTATGAGGGTGGCCGCTTGAAAATCTATTGCCCAACCCTCCTGTGCTGGGTTCTCGTTTCTTTTTGACTAGAACAGTGCGGTCGCGCGCCTTCTCACCCCCCCCTCCTCCTTCTGCCCCTTCCTGCCTCCTGCGCTGCTCTTTGCGTGGCTGCGAACTGTGGAACTGCCGCCACTGTCGTGGGCTCCTGGGAGGCACGGCAGAGTTGGGGAGTAAACGGATCGCTTGAGACCTCGCTGCTCCCTGGGTGGCTGCGAACTGTGCCATTGTCGCCACTTTCGTGGGCTCCTGGGGGGCACGGCGGAGTCGGGGAGTAAACAACTCAGTTGAGACTTTGCAGCTCCCTGGGTGGCTGCGAATTGTGCAGCTGTCGCCACTTCCGTGGGCTCCTGGGAGGCACGGCGGTGTCGGGGAGTAAACAACTCAGTTGAGACCTTGCAGCTCCCTGGGTGGCTGCGAATTGTGCAACTGTCGCCACTTTCGAGGGCTCCTGGGAGGCACGGCAGAGTTGGGGAGTAAACGGATCGCTTGAGACCTCGCTGCTCCCTGGGTGGCTGCGAACTGTGCCATTGTCGCCACTTTCGTGGGCTCCTGGGAGGCACGGCGGAGTCGGGGAGTAAACAGGCCCATAATAGACCTCGCAGCTCCCTGGGTGGCTGCGAACCGTGCCATTGTCGCCACTTTCATGGGCTCCTGGGAAGAACGGCGGAGTCGGGGAGTAAACAACGCAGTTGAGACCTTGCAGCTCCCTGGGTGGCTGCGAATTGTGCAACCGTCGCCACTTTCGTGGGCTCCTGGGATGCACGGCGGAGTCGGGGAGTAAATGGATCCCCCGCTGCTCCCTGTGGGGGCTGCGAGCTGCACAACTGTCGCCACTTTCGTGGACTCCAAGGAGGCACGGCGGAGGAAGGGAGTACACGCGCCCAACCGAGACCTGGCAACTCCTAGGGTAGCTGCGAACTGCGCAAGTGTCACCGCTTTCGTGGGCTGCTGGGCGGTCAAGCGGAGTCGGGGGCCACGCGCACCCAGACGAGACCTCGCTGCTCCTTGGTTGACTGCGAAATGCGCAACTGACACCACGCTCGTGGGCTCCTGGGCGGTCCAACGGAATCGGGGGCCACCCATTTGAGACCTCGCTGTTCCTAGGGGGCTGCGAGCTGTGCAACTGTCGCCACTTTCGTGGTCAACTGGCAGGTCCAATGGAGTCGGGGGCCATGCGCACCCATTTGAGACCTCGCTGCTCCTTGAAAAGCGGCGGATTGCGCAATTGGCACCACTTTCGCGGGCTCTTGGGAGGTCCAACGGAGTCGGGGACCACGCGGATCCAACCGAGACCCCGCTGAAATGCGCAATACCGCCATGGTCGTAAGCTCGTGGGAGGCACAGCGGAGGCGAGGACAGCCCTGATCGTGCATATCTGGCGATGAGTTCTTCCGTATGGCGCGTTCGGGCAAATATTCGCCTCGCATGAAGAAGGGGTCGGGTACGCCTCGGGTAAGTTCTAACCCTCCTGCGGTCGCACACCTCCTTCTTCTTATTCTTCCGCTCCTCCTCCTCCTCCTCCTTCTTCTTCTTCTTCTTCTTCTTCTTCTTCTTCTTCATCTTTTTCTCGGCCTCCTACTGCGCTGCTTCCTGGCTACTTTCGTTGACTCCTGGGAGGCACGGCGGGGTAGGGGAGTACACGAACTCAGACTAGACCTCGCAGCTCCGTCGGGGGCTGCGAACTGCGAATTTGCTGCCACTTTCATATGCTCCTGGGAGGCACGGCGGAGTCGGGGAGTAACTGGACCCAGACTAGACCTCGCAGCTCCCTGGGGGGGACTTCGAACTGGCAGCTGCCGCTCCTTTCGTGGGCTCCTGGGGGACACGGCGAAGGAGGGAAGCAAACGGACCCAGACAAGATCTCGCTGCTCCCTGGGGGAGTGCGAACTGTGCAACTGTCGCCACTGTCGTAAGCTCGTGGGAAGGACGGCGGAATAGCGGAGTAAACGGACACATAATAGACCCTGCAGCTCCCTGGGTGGCTGCGAATTGTGCAACTGTCGCCACTTTCGTGGGCTCCTGGGAGGCACGGCGGAGTCGGGGAGTAAATGGACCCCCGCTGCTCCCTGTGGGGACTGCGAGCTGCACAACTGTCGCCACTTTCGTGGACTCCAAGGAGGCACGGCGGAGGAAGGGAGTACACGCGCCCAGCCGAGACCTGGCAACTCCTAGGGTAGCTGCGAACTGCGCAAGTGTCACCGCTTTCGTGGGCTGCTGGGCGGTCCAGCGGAGTCGGGGGCCACGCGCACCCAGACGAGACCTCGCTGCTCCTTGGTTGACTGCGAAATGCGCAACTGACACCACGTTCGTGGGCTCCTGGGCGGTCCAACGGAGTCGGGGGCCACCCATTTGAGACCTCGCTGATCCTAGGGGGCTGCGAGCTGTGCAACTGTCGCCACTTTCGTGGTCAACTGGCAAGTCCAATGGAGTCGGGGGCCATGCGCACCCAATTGAGACCTCGCTGCTCCTTGAAAAGCGGCGGATTGCGCAATTGGCACCACTTTCGCGGGCTCTTGGGAGGTCCAACGGAGTCGGGGACCACGCGGATCCAGCCGAGACCTCGCTGAAATGTACAATACTGCCATGGTCGTAAGCTCGTGGGGGGCACAGCGGAGGCGAGGGCAGCCCTGATCGTGCATATCTGGCGATGTGTTCTTTCGTATGGGGCGTTCGGGCAAATATTCGCCGCGCATGAAGAAGGGGTCGGGTACGCCTCGGGTACGTTCTAACCCTCCTGCGGTCGCACACCTCCTTCTTCTTATTCTTCCGCTCCTCCTCCTCCTTCTTCTTATTATTATTATTCTTCTTCTTCTTCTTCTCGTGCCTCTTACTGCGCTGCTTCCTGGCCACTTTCGTTGATCCCTGGGAGGCACGGCGGAGTAGGGGAGTAAGCGAACTCAGACTAGACCTCGCAGCTCCCTCGGGGGCTGCGAACTGCGAACTTGTTGCCACTTTCGTGGGCTCCTGGGAGGCACGGCGGGGTCGGGGAGTAACTGGACCCAGACTAGACCTCGCAGCTCCCTGGGAGGGGGACTTCGAACTGGCAGCTGCCGCTCCTTTCGTGGGCTCCTGGGGGACACGGCGAAGGAGGGAAGCAAACGGACCCAGACAAGATCTCGCTGCTCCCTGTGGGAGTGCGAACTGTGCAACTGTCGCCACTGTCGTAGGCTCGTGGGAAGGACGGCAGAGTAGCAACGTAAACGGACACATAATAGACCTTGCAGCTCCCTGGGTGGCTGCGAATTGTGCAACTGTCGCCACTTTCGTGGGCTCCTGGGAGGCACGGCGGAGTCGGGGAGTAAACTGACCCAGACGAGACCTCGCAGCTTCTAGGGTAGCTGCGAACTGCGCAAACGTCGCCACTTTCGTTGGCTCTTGGGATGCACGGCAGAGTAGGGGAATTAACGGACCCAGGCAAGACCTCGAAGCTCCCCTGGGGGGCTGCGAATTGTGCAAGTGTCGCCACTTTCGTGGGCTCCTGGGGGACAAGGCGGAGTGTGGGAAAACGGACCGAGACTAAACCTTGCAGATCCCAGGGTGGCTGCGAATTATGCAACTATCCCACTTTCGTTGGCTCAAGGGAGGCACGGCGGAGGAGGGTAGTAAAGGGACCTAGACTGAACCTCGCAGCTCCCTGGGTGGCTGCGAATTGTGCAACTGTC
>CAUYUJ010013669.1:377500-402500 GCA_963575745.1 Prorocentrum cordatum | reverse complement strand
CAGCATGCATACTCACGTCTGGAAGCAACATGTACAAGAACATTACACTTATTTTCTTGTGGCTTCTGATGCAAGCTGCTTCCACCAGGGAGCCCCTCAGAACTACCATCATCACTTTCAATGTTGTTGCGGTGGTGGCTGGGAGGCAGTGGGGGGGAGGCGCCCTCTGCAAGTTTGGGGTTATGCTGCAAAACCCTAGGTCGCAGCCCTGGGATCGCACATTTGTTCCATACATTCCCTGTCTCTCATCACCGATCTGCCGATCACCCTCCTTTCCCATCGCGGTTCGACACGCTCGGTGGCACTCTCCTAATTGCAGGTTCGGTGCTACCCCAAAAAACCCTGGGTCGCAGCCCTAAGATTGCACACCACCTCTCAAAGCCTAGCGTACTGCTGTTTATACCTGCAGCTAGACACTCGATGCCGACTTCGATGGACGCCCACGGCGCGCCATCCATTCGCATCAATCCTGTACTTTGGTGACACTGCACCACACTGCACATGCAGCCTCGGACACAGCCAGGCAGCAGCACTTTGGCGACAATGCGCCACGTGTTCAGAGGAGTTCTGACGCAGCTTCTGCGTCAGCAATCTGCCCACGCAAGAAAACCGAATGCACAAGTCTACATCGGTCCTTACTTACTCCTCACCCCTCTTGCGGACCTGTGCTTCTGGCCAACCTGCAACTCTACAGGCCAGCCATCCGGCAACCTACTCTGGAGGTCAGCCCATCAGCGCGCGGACAGCTAACATTGACTATAAGGGTTCGTGCTAAACCCGAGAACAACGGTATTAAAAAACACGTGGGTCCTGGTACCGAGGTGGTTCGGGGTAAACCCAAACAACCCTGGGCTGCAACCCAATAACTGCCACATTCTGTCTTTGCGTGCAGCATCTATCTTTAATACTAGGGCAGCAAGCCAAGCGGCACACTGGGAATTGTGACGGTGGTGGAGGTGGGCTGGGAATGGGCTCACTATGGTTTGGGCTCAGCCATCAAAACCCTGGGCAACCACCCAAGAACTGCACCGCGGAGGCACTGTTCATTTGCCTACCTTTTTACTCCTGTGGCCAGCCTCTTCCGACAGGCCAGCCTGAGCATCCAAATACCGGCAGCAACCTTCTCGCGACCTTTAATTGCAGCACACCCAATACTATTCTTGGGGGACGGGATGTCGCTTATCTAACGAGGACGTCTATTGGTGGTGGCGGAGTGCACTTACTTACGGTTTGGGGTCAACCAACACCCTGGGCAGCAACCCTAGAACTGCACAGTCAAAGTAGTGCATATGCATCATCGTTCCATGTTTTACCTTCGCGCGGATCGCAGCATGTACATTAGGAAGGATGGCATTCACTACGTTGTCTTGACTTTTATTTCTTCGAGCTTCTCCACTAAGGTACAAGCTGCGTTACCTGGCGAACGCCTACTATTCTACCTATGCTTTCTCGTTGTCTCATCTTACTGCCTTCGCAACAGCGCCCGCCAGGTACCCTTTGCGCCGAGCCGATTCCACTTCTTTTGTTGCTGCACTCCATAATCGCAACAGGCTCGCACCTAATGTTGGTCGAACGTAGAAAGAAGGAGGAGGAGGATCGAGAAGGAGGAGGAGGAGGAGCAGGAGCAGGAGACGCAGCAGGAGGAGGAGGAGGAGGAAGAGGAGAAGGAGGAGGAAAAGGGAGAAAAAGAGATGAGGAGAAGGAGGAGGAGGAGGAGGAGGAGACGGAGGAGGAGGAGACGGATGATGCTGATAATGATGCTGATGATGCTGATGATGAGGAGGAGGAAGAGGAGGTGGAGGAGGAGGAGGGGGAGGAGAAGGAGGAGGAACAGCATAATGAGGAGGAGAACGAACGGGAGGAGAAGGGAGGAGGAGGAGAAAGAGGAGAGGATGATGATGCCTGCTGATGATGACGATGATGATGAGACGATGATGATGCTGATGATGATTGATGCTGATGATGATGATGATGAGGAGAAGGAGGAGGAGGAGGGGGAGGAGGAGGAGGAGGAGGAGGAGGAGGAGAAACATCATAATGAGGAGAAGGAGGAGGAGGTGGAGGAGCAGGAGGAGGGGAGAAGAAGGGATGAGGAGAAGGATGAGGAGGAGGATGAGGAGGAGGAGGAGGATCGAGTGAGGAGAGGAGGAGGAGAGGAGGAGGAGAAGAGGAGAAACGGGGAGGGAGAAGGAGGAGGAGGAGGAGGGAGGAAGGAGGAGGAGAGGAGGAGGCGAAGGCGGAGGAGGTGAGGACGATCAGGGAGGAGAAGGGGGGAGGAGGGGGAGGAGGAGGAGGAGGAGGAGGAGAGGAGGAGGAGGAGGAGGAGGAGGAGGAGGAGGAGGAGGAGGAGGAGGGGACCGAGGAGGACCGAGGAGGAGGAGGAGGAGGAGGAGGAGGAGGAGGAGGAGGAGGAGGAGGAGGAGAAGGAGAAGGAGGAGGAGAATCGAGAAGGAACGCCCTCGGGGCGGCGGCCGCGAGGGCCGGCGCACGCCTCTGGCACCGCCCGGGCGACGCCCCTCAGCTGCAGGGACGAAGTGGCGGCCACGTACCCCAGCAGTGCGGCGCTCAGGGCCTTCGCCGCCAAGAGCAACCCCAGGCAGGCTCGCGTCGTGACAGCGCAGCACGCTCAGATGTATACTAACGACGCGCCAGCTCTTCGCAGTCTGCCTCTTCTCCTCATTTTTTTTTTCTCTCTCTCTCTCTCTCGCCCTTGCACGTCCCTGGCAATCTACCCGAATCGCACAACGGTCTTCAATGGTGGGCCATGACAATAAGAGGTCGCACGCATCTGCTGCGCAACGAGGCCGAACACTCCAGGCAGGCTCGCGTCGTGACAAAAATCATGACGGAACGTTTTTGACAATTTTCAGCCTCCGAGGGGGCCCTCGGTTGGCCCCGAGAGCGTCAAAGAACGACTCGGGATGGGAAGCCATCGTGCGTATTCCCTGAGCGTTCTCGCATGTTCGGGCTTCCGCCCGCCCAGGACGGCCAAAGAGGCCCCCATGATCGCCCCAAGGCGGCCTAGGATGCCCCCAAGAGGCCCCCAGACGGCCCCAGAGGGCACCATATGACGGCCCAAGATTCCCCCGAGCCATCGAGGGCCGAGGGCGGGACGTTTTCGGCCGTTCTTGGCCCAGTCGGGCCTCCGGAGGCCTCTTGGGGACCTCCGAGTGGGTCAGGATCCGGGGCGGCAGCAATACTTACCAGATGGCACTTCTCCTAGGCCTGCTCCTCCCTCCTCGCCCTCGTCGCCCTCCTCGTCCCCTCCGCTCCTTGTCCGCATCCTTGTACTCGTCCTCGTCCTCAATTTCTTCCTCCTCGTCCTCCTCGTACTCTCACCTCCTCCCTTCTACTCCTTGTCCTAGTCCTGCTGCTCATCTTTCTCCTCCTCCTCTTTCTCCTCCTCCTCTTTCTCCTCCTCCTCCTCCTCGATCTCCTCATTCCCCTTCCTTCACGTCCTCGTTCTCGTCCTGGTCCTAATCCCCCTCGTCCTCCTCGTTGCCCCTCTCCTCGCCCTCCTCGTCTTCAGCGCTTTCTTTCGACGCATTGTCCTCGTCCCTGCTCCTCCTCCTCCTCCTCCTGCTCCTGGTCCTGCTCCTGCTCCTGCTCCTCCTCCTTCTCCTCCGCACCTACTTCGGCGGCGCGGCACCTCGCAGGAGGAGTCGAGGTCGAGTCCCATTTGGCTCTCACGCGAAGGCCTCGTACAATTCGAACAATCAAGCCCTGGATCTCTGACAGCTGAGCGGGTGGAGAGTGGTCGCTGACTCCTTGTTATTCAAATTCGTGCTCCTGGCCGTGAATTCCGCATGCGCCCTGGCACTAAAGCCTCTGAAATAAACAGACATGGAGACATCCTCCTGGATGTTTTTCCCCATCTCCTAAGATGGGGTTCTTGTTACTACTTGGACGCCTCCTACTGCCTCTCCCTCCTCCTCTTTCCTCCTCCCCTCCTCATACTCAGACTTGCTCATACTCAGACTTACTCATACTCAGACCTACTCGTACTCAGACTTACTCACATTCAGACATACTCATACACAGACTTACTCATACACAGACTCACTCACACCCAGACGTACTCATACACAGACTTACTCATACCAGACTTACTCATACACAGTATTACTCATACTCAGACTTACTCATACCCAGACGTACACATACACAGACTTTCTCATACACAGACCTACTCATACCCAGACTTACTCATACACAGACTTACCCATACACAGACTTACTCATACTCTGGCATACTCATACTCAGACATACGCATACTCAGACTTACTCAACACACATCAGATTTGGAGGATGTCTCAAGCGGGGCGCTGGTTTCAGCACCCCTAAGGGGAGCCGCCAGGGGTGGTTGCACGGGCTCGTTCGCGGCCATTTTGTGGGGATGTCTCAGGCGGTTTGCTTGTTTCTGGGCTCAACATCCTTCGCTTGGAGAGCAGATTGTGAGGATGTCTCAGGCGGGGCGCTGGTTTCAGCACCCCTAAGGGGAGCCGCCAGGGGTGGTTGCACGGGCTCGTTCGCGGCCATTTTGTGGGGATGTCTCAGGCGGTTTGCTTGTTTCTGGGCTCAACATCCTTCGCTTGGAGAGCAGATTGTGAGGATGTCTCAGGCGGGGCGCTGGTTTCAGCACCCCTAAGGGGAGCCGCCAGGGGTGGTTGCACGGGCTCGTTCGCGGCCATTTTGTGGGGATGTCTCAGGCGGTTTGCTTGTTTCTGGGCTCAACATCCTTCGCTTGGAGAGCAGATTGTGAGGATGTCTCAGGCGGGGCGCTGGTTTCAGCACCCCTAAGGGGAGCCGCCAGGGGTGGTTGCACGGGCTCGTTCGCGGCCATTTTGTGGGGATGTCTCAGGCGGTTTGCTTGTTTCTGGGCTCAACATCCTTCGCTTGGAGAGCAGATTGTGAGGATGTCTCAGGCGGGGCGCTGGTTTCAGCACCCCTAAGGGGAGCCGCCAGGGGTGGTTGCACGGGCTCGTTCGCGGCCATTTTGTGGGGATGTCTCAGGCGGTTTGCTTGTTTCTGGGCTCAACATCCTTCGCTTGGAGAGCAGATTGTGAGGATGTCTCAGGCGGGGCGCTGGTTTCAGCACCCCTAAGGGGAGCCGCCAGGGGTGGTTGCACGGGCTCGTTCGCGGCCATTTTGTGGGGATGTCGCAGGCGGTTTGCTTGTTCCTGGGCTCAACATCCTCCGCTTGGAGAGCAGATTGTGAGGATGTCTCAGGCGGGGCGCTGGTTTCAGCAACCCTAAGGGGCATATGCACATATGGGAAGCTCCAAAGCTACCACGGGCTGACAAGGGGAAGGCCTGGCAGCTGAGGAGGGGGGATGAAGAGGAAGAGGCTCGCATTCAACCGTACTCAAAGCTCACTCTGACTCATACGCAATCACTCGCATTAGGGGTCACTCGTCTTCGTTGGCCCTGTCGCCCACGTGGACGTGCTATTGTAGTCGACCGCTCATGAACAGATGCTCACCACGGCATGACATAAAACATGAGATGCACATATGGGGAGCTCCACGCAGTGAGTAATTCAACCCGCTGCCCCAGAAGTCTCCGACCGCTTCTCCGGGGCAGTTCTTGCGCAAGGGATCCAATTTCGGCTCCAGTGGGAGAACAAGAAAGACAACACGAAGCGTTCGAAACAATCACTCCGCTGCAGGTCTGGGCACGCGGACTTGGGGGGGGGGGGGGGGCAGCTCGTCTTCAGAACCGTGATGGCACTTCGGCGCCGCGCGCGCGTCCTTTCCAGCCTATGCCGAGAACGGTGCCGACGCGGACGGGCGATCCCCTGCCGGGGCCAACTCGATCCGCGCAATTGCACGGCCGACGTCCTTGCCTGACCGGCTGCGCAAGTTTCGAAACACGGAGGCGTGCGCAAAAGGATCGACTGAAATGGCGTAGGTTGGTCCTGGCTCGTCTCCTTCAGGAGTGCGTTGCGTCTGTGGACGCGCTGTGCTCACTCGCCTTGGTGCTTCCGCAAGAGGGGGCTGCGGTGTTTGTCTTTGTCGTCGCCATCGCGGACCTGTCCATGCAGCTCCAGGCAGGGGACAGCAGCCCTCTCAGCGGGCTTTCGTCGTGGTGGGCGTCTTAGAAAGGACATGTGAGCTGACTTGTGCGGGTAGGGCTCCGGGCGGGAGGGTGCTCCACTCTTTGTTCTGCCTCCTCCTCCTCCTCCTTCTTCCCCGCTTTTTCCTTATCCCCTTCTTCCCAACCCCCCTCCGTCACACCCTCCGCTCCCCCAGCATCTCTTGTCTCTCTCTCTCTCTATATATGCTTTTCTTTATTTATTTATTTATTTCTCTCTCTCTCTCTCTCTCTCCCTCTCTCTCTCTCTCCATCTCTCTCTTTCTCCCTCCCTCTCTCTCTCTCTTAAAGCAAGAGGGCGGGCGGGGAGGATGAGGAGGAGGTGGAGGAGGAGAAGGAGAAGGAAGAGGCGGAGGAGGAGGAAGAGGAGGAGGAGGAGGAGGAGAAAGAAGACGACGAAGGGGCCGGCAAAGAGGAAAAACCGGAAGCGGACAAGTAGGATAATGATACATCAAAGGAGGACGAGGAGGTCAAGGAGGAAGAGGATGAGAAGGACAAGAAAGAGGAGGAGGAGGAGGAGGAGGAGAAGGAGGAAGTGGGTTGGGTGTGAGGAGGAAGGTAGGAGGGGAACGGAGGCCGAGGAGGAGGAGGAGGCGGAGGCAGGAAGAGGAGGAGAATAATAAGGAGGAGGAGGATGATGAGAAGGATGATGATGAGGAGGAGGAAGAGGAGGAGGAGGAGGGTCCAGGCCATGGTGAGGCACTGATGCGCGTCCTGATCAGGTCCCGAGGTCGCGGGGACTTACTGCTGCTGGTGCTGTTCCCTCCTGGGGCCCAGGGGGGAAGAGCAGCAGCCGGGAGTAGAGAGAAGAAGCAGGAGGATGACAGCGCACGACGACGACGTTGACGACGACATCGAATAGGGCGGCGGCGAATGACACGACGGCAAAAAAGCGGACGACGACGCTGCTCTCCGGAGGCCTTCCGAGGCTTCCAGAATTCCTGCGGACGTCCGCGCGGAGGCCATCTGGAACCCCCAAAAGAGGAGACACACGTCCAAATGCCTCGGTGCTCGCATTCCGATCCAAGACCACGAGCGGCGGCGGCGAAAACCCCTGACATGTAACGAATATGCAGGCATGCGTGGGTATACGTTCCATATACATACACATTGCTTGTTGCACATGTGCGTTACACATAAGTATAGAAACTATGTGCATGTATGTGCGTGTGTGTAATTATCTATGTTCGTATCTGCATACAAATCATTACTCACCATTCGCGGGTCTCGATCCCTCCTTGGCGGGGATTTCAATCTCGACTCCTGCCTGGCAAGGAAACTTCCCACATCGGAAATACATTCGAAGACCCGGGGGGCCCGAGAGCGGCCCCAGGACGACGAAAGTCAGGAAGAACGTCGATCATCTGTCGTCCATCTCGGCCCCCAGACGTCGAAATTTAGGAACAACGCCAGCCTTGAGCCAAAATCGATCCGCCTGATGTCTGCGGCGGAGACGGCAGCGACGCCACGGAGAAAATCATGGGGCGGCGATGGCGACGACGCTGGCGGCGACGACACCGCCAACCTTGGCCTGCAAGAAGCCGACGAAATTCGCTCCTGGCTCCCACCGCAATCCCGCCAGCCAGGCGTCCGGGCCGACGCTGATGGCCGCCTCGGCGGCAGGAGCTGGAGGAGGGGGAGGAGGAGCATCCAGGATCGAGGTTCGAAGGCAGTTTTGTATTATTCTGGGGCTCCCAAGGGCCTCTCGTCGTCGCCGCTGGATCCGCCTCGAAATCTTGGTCAGCACGCTCTCCAGGACAGCTCCGGGGGGCCGATGCCTGAGACGAGGAGGAGGAGGATGAGGAGGAGGAGAAGGAGGAGGAGGAGAAGGAGGAGGAGGAGGAGAAGGGGAGGATGAGGAGGGCGAGGACCAGAGTAGATCCAGGATGCATCAACGCTGCTGGAAGACACCTTCCCGTGCCAAGTATCTTCCTCGCAGTCTGTCGCGGTGTTCCTCTTTCACCACAGGAAGCGCAACCTTGAAAGACGAGCGCCCCATGCGCCTGCCATGGAAGCGAGGGGCCCATTTTGAAAAGGAACCGCCTTCTATCTTTCTGGGTTTCAGAATCGTCTCGGGATGACACCACCCGCCGACCCTTGTCCCCCTCCCCGTTGCCTCCCCCAGGTGTCCCAAATCCCGTTGGGGGGTATGGGAGGGGGTCGGGGGGGGGTGCTCGAACTCCCAGCGCGCCTTCGGGGCCCTTGGCGCCTCGAAATCAAGCCTCCATGGCCGCCAAGATGCCCAAGATATTTTCTAAGATGGCTCAAAAGGGCTCCAACGCCCTCTGGAAGTCTCAAGATCACTCAAGATAGCCTCAAGATGGCCCGATGGTGGGGCAACCTCTAGCATATCGATTAGCACACTTATGTAATTCATTGATTCCTGGAGGGTATGAAGAGAATCGTCGCGAACCTGCCCGGAGTCGGCAGCAAACCTGCAGGAATCCTCACTAAGAAGTCCTTCGGGGTCCCTAGTTTTCAGGAATAGTGAGGGATCCTCTGGGGTCCTAGGAAATCCGACGGATCTGTCAAGAATCCCAGCAGCCTCAGGAATCTCTCTGGAATCTTCAAAGATCCTTTCGAAAATAACAGAAATCTGCAGGACTTCCCGGGAATCCTCCAGCAATCCTTCGGAATCCGATCGTGAAACGCAATCGATAACAAATCCAATCTTGGGGGGGGCAACGAATTCTCAATAATACTCGGGAACCTTTGAAACACCAGCAGGCGCCCTCGCGAATCTTTCAGGAATCCTGAAGGAGTCTTCGGTGATCCATCAGGAATCGGCAAGTGTTCTCAGGAACCCTTCAGCGAACATTCCACCTTCCTCAAGAATCTTCGGGGGCCCACATCAGGAACCCTGCGGAAACCATGGGGATCCTCGGTAGTCCTCCAGGGATCAGCAAGACTCCTTGAAGAATCTTCGAACATCCAAAAAACGAATCTGGCAGGAATCCTCAGCCATCCGTCAAGTATCCTGCAATAATCTTTAGGAACCCTTCAGAAATCGGCGAAGAGTCCTCAGGAACCCTTCAAGGATCATTCCGGGCCCCTCAAGAACCTGCCAGAGTCTGCAACAAGAATCCTCAAGACTCCTGAGGGGTCCTCACGAATCCTCCAAAATCTGCCGGGCATCCTTCAATAACTTTCAGGTATCCACCATGAATCCGCCAGGGATCCTTGAAGCCCCATTTAAGAACATTCAGGAACCCACGCGCACCCCCAATATCTCTCGAATATCCTTCAACAATCTTCGGGGAATGCATCGGGAACCCGCAATAATCCGCATGAGTCCTCCCATGATCATTCTGGAATCCTCGGAGCAAGACGACTGCGCAAGTCCCTCTTTCTCTAGTCTGCTTCCCTCCCTGGGCTAACCAGCGGTATGCCGCTCGCTGGGCGACCTACTTCCCCACTTAGCTGTGGAGGGAGAAGGAGGAAGAGGAGGAGGAGGAGGAGGAGGAGGAGGAGGAGGAGCAGGAGGAGGAGGAGGAGGAGGAGGAGGAGGAGGAGGAGGAGGAGGAGGAGGAGAGGGAGGAGGCGGATGGGCGCTTTTGCACTGCGGGCGTGAACGTATCACTTGCAATATTAACCTTGAGCGCTTTATTCGATACTCGTTCGCAATCGCGATTTACATCTGGGCTCTGTCCTAGCACGGCGCACGGTACTAAGAACAACGCGCGCGGAATCGACAGTGCCGTCGATTTCCCTTGCGGCCCCGGAAACTCTTCAGGACTCCTGCAGAATCCTCAAGGATCTTCATTGATTTCTGGGCTTGTTAACTCACTGTTCCTGGAGGGTTCTGAGGTGTCCTTGATAATTCTTAAAACTCCTGAAAGAACAATTGAAAGATCTTTGGGGGCTGCCTGGAAGATAGATACTTCGAGATTTCGCAGGTCCCGGCGGATTTCGGATGGTTTCTGAAAGCTCCCCGCGCTGCCCGAAGGATTCCTGAAGAGAAGCTCTGACACTTCTGGAACGAACTATGCGAATTCTATGAATATTCCCGGAGATTCCTGCCAGGTCGCCGCAAGTTTCCTGCGGATTCCAAAAGATCCGTTTGGACTCCGGGGGTTTCGTGGGGATCCCAGAGGTGTCATGAAGGTCTGGCCGACTTTGGTTCAGGCCGCTCTAGGTTAGCTAGGCTGTTCGAAGTTGTCTCGGGTTCGGCCGTCTTGGATTCTCTTTGGCCGTCTCGGGTTGGGCTCTTGGGCCCCCCAGATGCTTTCATAATTTTTTGCCGCGTGCAGTCGGGTAGCGAGGGGCGCGCTGCCTGTGGCACGAGTCGCGCAGCAACCAGGGCATCTTCCTGGCCACAAATGTCCCCCCCCCACATCCTCCTCCCCAAGGAATTTGGAACCCTGTAGGCTTCTCCATATTCCTGGGGGGTCCCGAAGGTTCTCGGGGATTCCTGAAGGATTTCGAAAAAGGATTCCTGAAGATACTTGAAGGACTCGTGCCGACTCCAACAAGGTTCGTGGATATCCCTGGCTGATCCATTCCGGATTTCTGAGGAGTCCTCAGGGTTCGTAACGACTCCTTGGGTTTCGTGTGGATCCAAGAGGTACCCTTTGGATTCTTACGGGCTCCTGAGGCTCACCGCAGGGAGCGTGATGAGGTTGGCTCCTTCCAACCTGAATTTTCTCTGCGGCCTTTAAAAACTCCCCAATCGTAGGAATATCGCCCTCTCCCCCCCCGCACCGACCGCGATATCTAACACCCGTTTCCGATATTCCTCGGGGCAGCGGTGTCGGGGGAGCGGAGGGGTTTGAGGCGGCGTGCGTGTGTGATTTACCACCGAATGAGGCATCCTGATGCTTCGGCCTCTTTTGTTGAAAGCAAAATTGAAGCGCTCGCTGGGTTAGCTTATTGCTGACGCTAGTTATGTACTGATCTGAGGGCACCGAATCCAAATGGTGGCATTCACTCGGGCGCGCGGCATGACATTGCGTACTGTTGCATCCTATAAGGTGGCGCGTTGTGACACAATGCGTTGTTGTTGTTCTTATTGCGCGCGCGTGCGCAACACAACAATCCATCGTGAATGGCCAACTTAGCTTGGAAAACTGAACGGTGAACACAAGCTGTTTCACGTATGTTCTGAGAACACCATCCTGGCATAGTATATTGTGGCACGAACCGCGATGCTCATTGCGCGCACTCTCGCGCGCGCAATGTACAAATCAATGGGGAATGGCCATTTAGTCTCTTGACAGAGTCAATCTGACATGTGTAGTGTGTCATGATGAATTTCGTTATTGTTCACGCGTACGCGCGCGCACGCGCGTCCCGCGCATTGCAAGAATCAGTAGGGAATGGCGAGCGCACCTTTAAAAGTTGAAGGGTGCCGAACTAATTGTGTCACTCGTATTCTGGCGGCCTCTAAACGACCTGCGCGCGTACGCGCGCCCCCGGGTGCGCAAACCAAGAACAAAGTAACTATTCAATCCTGATATTGAAAATTGAATGGCGGAAATCACTTCGTTCACTCTTATTCAGAGCGCCCAGCGTGACATAATGTTTCGTGACACCACGCACGTTCCTTACAGCTCGCGCGCGTGGCCATCGTAACTTCGAAAAGTGAATGGTGACAACCAGCTGTTTCACTAACACTGTGAGGGTCCCACCATGGATTCGTATATTATGGCACAATGTCATGTACGACATGCGGTCTCCTCATTGCTCGCACGCAGCCGTACAAACAAATCACGAATGACCGTTTCAAGTTCGAAAGCCAATCGCCACACTCGTATTTTGAAGGCCCCCGCATGACATAATTCATTGTGGCGATCTGCTTAGTCCTTACTGCTACGCGCGCGTATGCGCCCGTGCTCACGCGCGCGAGCAATGAGGAAACCGCACTGCGTAGCAATACGTTATTACATGTTGAAGCCCTCTGAATAGGAGAGGATTTTCTGGATTTCACCCTTCAATTTCCGAACTTTGGTAGGTCATTCTTAAATCATGTTTGTATTGCGCACGCGGGGGCGCGCGCACACGCGCGTAGCGCCAAATTGCAATGCATGATTCCGCGCCGGGCCCTCTGAATACGAGGGAAAGAATTGGCTGTCACCGCCCATTTGTTGGAACCCGAATGATTATTCGACTTTGCTCTTGTGTTGCGCACGTGGGCGCGAGCAATGTGGAAACCGCGTCGTGCCACAATCCAATCTTACATGTTGAGGCCCTCTGAATACGAGTGGAGCTATTGGGTGTCACCATTCAGCTCTCGAAATTGAGAGGGCCATTCTTGATTGGTTCCTTACTGCGCGCGCGGGAATGCGCGCGCCCTTTCAAACTTTCAGCGCGGCTGCGCGCGACGCTCGGGCGAGAACCACATTCTGAAAAGTGCCCGCCCGCCATCCGTTGAGCTGTTGCAAACTTCCAATCGAATGCACGCGGCGCCAGAGCCAGAACCACGTTTTGGAAAGGACCCGCCCTCCATCCGCGAAGCTATTGCAGAGCTCTGAGATGAATGTGCGCGACGCAAATGCGAGAACCGCATTCTGACAAGGACCCGCCCTCAATCCGTGCAGCTGTGGCAACTTTGTAAAACGAATGTGCGCGGCGCTACAGCGAGAACCACATTTCGAAAAATACTCCCGCCCCCCCTTCCATCCGTGAAATTGGTACAAACGTTTAACACGAATGTGCGCGGCGCTAGAGCGAGATCCACATTCTGAAAAAGGAGCCCTACTCCATCCGTGATGCTGGTGCGAACTTTTGCAAACGAATGTGCGCGACGCTCTGGCAAGAAGCGCTTTTTGAAAAAGGCCAACCGTCGTTACATGAAACCCATGCAAACATTCACATGTGCGCGACGTTAGGGCCAGAACCGCATTTTGAAAAAGGCCTGTCCTCCATCCGTGCAGCTGTTGCGAATTTTCATGACGAGTGTGCGCAGCGTCGAAGCGAGGAGCCACATTCTGAACAAAGCTCGCCCTCTTTTGGTGAAGCTGCCGGAAACTTTAAGACGAATGTGCCAGGCGCTAAGGGGGAGAGGCACATTTTGAAAAGGACCCGCCCTCCATCCGTGAAGGTTTTGCACACTTTTGAAACGAATGTGCGCGACGCTCAAGCGAGACCGGCATCCTGAAAAAGGCCCGCCCTCCGTCCGTTAAGCTGTTGCAGACTTGTACTAAGATGAGTGTGCGCGGCGCTAGGGCGAGAGCCGCATTTTGAAATTCTCGGGCTGGAGCCGTGGATATCACTTCCTGGGGCGGAAATGTGATATACCTTCGCCGAAAGGGGACGGGGGGGAGGGCGATAATTGCTTCTTACGGCTAATTTAACTATTTGCCTGGGTTTTTAAACATTGATTTTTGCGTTCTCATCTTTTCGGGCGTCTGTAATTAACCCAACACGGCGCGAGAGGCTCCCCTAGCCTGGCACACGACGGCCCAAGAGGCCCCCAATAGGGCCCAAAGATGGCCCGAAAGGGCCACAAGACGGCCCACGAGGCCCACTGTTGCCCGGTCTTCCTCGGATTGCCCAGTTGCCCAGCTGCCCAACTGTCCAGTGGCCCAGGTTGCTGGGGTTGCCCTGTTGCCTGGTCTTCCTCGGGTTGCCCTGTTGCAAGGGTTGCTTGGGATGCCCAGTAGTCTTGTTGCCAAGCTAAGCAATGCCAAGCAATGCCAAGCAATGCCAAGCAGTGCCAAGCAATGCCAAGCAATGCCAAGCAATGCTAAGCAATGTCAAGCCATGCCCAGCAATGCCAGGCAATTCCGATCAATGCAATGCAATGCTAAACAATACCAATCGCAACAACAAAAAATATGACGCACTGCCAAGAAATACAAAGAATTGACACTTAACGCCAAGCGCTGCCAAGCACTGCCAAGAAATGCCACGCAAGACCAAGCAACGCAGTGCACGGACAAGCAATGCCACTCAAAGCAATGCCAAGCATTGCCAAGCAATGCCAAGCATTGCAATGCAAGGCAAAGCAATGCCAAGCAACGCCACTCAACGCAAAACAACAAAGCAATGCCAAGCAACGCAAAACAAAACGAAGCTATACGCTATACCTTATTTGATTAGTTACTAGCTTGTAAAGCTTTTCCCGAGGTGAGGTCGCGCTAAATTCATGCAATCACTTTGCCATGGGTTCGCTGTGGGCCGCCGCGCAGAAACATGCCCCAGCACCACGCACATTCACGGCAATCTTGTCGAAGCCTGGGGATGAGGAGGAGGAGGAGGAAGAGGAGGAGGCAGAACACGTAACTCTTTTGCGTTTTGCTCAGCCACTTTGTCGTAGGTTTGGGCCGCCGCGCGACGTGCCCTCTAGGAGTTTTAATGAAGCCCTGTTGGGCCTTCCTGGCTGCCTCCTAGGGCCCTCTTAGGCCGTCATGGGGCTCTTAGGCCTTTGAATGGGAGTCATCAGGCGCCCCAGCACTGCGGCAAACCAGCGGCAACCTGGCCGACACATTTGACCACTTAGCCGTGGGTTCGCTCTGATCAAGCGGCAGCAGAACCTCTTCTGTCTTCTTGGGGTTCTTTTGAAACACCCTTGTACGCTGCCTCTTGGGGCCCTCTTCGACCGTATTGGGCTTCCTTCGGGCTATCTTTGGGGCGCCTTTGGACCGTCAAGAAGCCCTCGACGCCGTAATGGTCGTCTCTAGGAACTATCTCGGAGCGGCCGTCTTGGGGCCCCGAAAGTGTCGGCCGACGTTTGGAAACAAATGGCGCTGCGTCCATCATATTCGCACGGGTGCATGCGTGCGGCCAGCTCGGCATAATTGGGGCACGACAAATTATCCGAACTTCTCCCAACTTTTGCTGGCGGGGCCGCCATGACCTTATTGTTACTGCATCCCGCGGGCGTTTTGCTTGCCTCGAAGGCGATGTGCCAACCATTAGATTATGCGAAGGCTCGGCCTGAGGAGGCCGAGTCGCCCAGTAGCCCGACCACTGTATCTATCCAGCCCGATGGCGTGTTTTTCGCCATAGGGAACTGCCGAGCTCACAAAGGAGATATTGTCCCCCAGGCCGCCCACCGCACGAATGTGTTAAGCCAATTCTAGACGCTTCGCGTATCCCCACCAGCCCGTCCAGAAACGACGCCCAGGCGAGTAGAGGGTCGTCCTGAGGGGCTTTTCGGCGTCTTGGGTGCCTCGGGGGGGCCTCTGTGGGCCGTTCGGGATCCTCTTTGGGGCCTCCTGGGGCCTCTTGGGGCCTCTTGGGGCCATCTTGGGGCCTTTGGGGGCCTCCTGGGCGCTTCTTGGGGCCATCTTTGCCCCTTGGGTGCCTCTGGGGGGTCTCTTGGGGCCTCTTGGGGGTCTCTTGGGGGCCTCCTTGGGGCCTCTTGGGGGGCCTCTTGGGGCCTTGAAGGCCCTGCTGGGGCGCTCTTGGGGCAATTTTGGAGGACATCGGCCAAGGAAGTGGGGTTCCTTAATTAGAGCCCCCCCCAGGAGCTCCAAAAATCGCTTCCTGGACCCCTCTTGGATCGCTCTTGGAGCGCTCGTGGCCGCTCTTGGCGCCATCCTGAGGCTCTCTTGGGCCCCTCTTGGAGCTATCTTGAGCCATCTTGGAGCCATCTTGACGCGTCGGATGTGCATCGCAAGCGAAAAAGTGAGAACACCAAAAACATTGATTTCCCTAGGGTTTTTAAGCATTTTCGCCTCTTGGATGCATCCTAATGATGCTCTTGTGGGCACTTGGAACCGTCTTGGGGAGTTCTTGGAACGTCTTGGAACATCATGACCATCTTGAGGCATCTTGCGCTATCTTGAGCCATCTTGGAGGGTATCTTGGGCTCCCTGAGGCCCTCTTGGAGCCGTCTTGGGCCATCTTGGGCGCTCCAACGCGCCGCGGAACCCCCTGTCCAGGTCAGTGGGGAGGGGGTAGGGGGAGGGGTAAACCCCTCCCCGAAGGGGAAGAAGGAGGGGTGGAAGAGGAAGCTCGTTAAACCACCGACGCCCAGAGGGCTGGTGGGATTCTAGACTGCCCTGTATAGACACACGTGTGCGACCAACCCCGGAAAATCCCCCCCCCCCCCAAGACATGTATTTCTTGGGGGCGATCTCTTACGGCCGCAAACTTCCGCTAACGGACCGGCGTTTCGTTTCCGCCGTCTTCCGCCCGGCTACCGCGAGAAGGCAGCACCCCTGGACATCCGATGCTTCGACTTTGCTTGCTTTACGGGGTCCCCGAAAATCCGGATCCTTTCTTCAAGGCCGGTTTCTCATCCTCACTTTCTCTTGAAGGTCTGGCCTGGGGCCCGACGAGGGCCCCCAGAGGCCGTAAACGGCGAAACATCTTTTGCGCTGATTTTGTTTTGGAGCCGCACGGTCACGCGCAGTGGTCCGTCCGAAGCTGGTTCCTGGGGGGGCCCTGTTCGCACTGCGTGCCGAGACGACAAAGCAGCGGCTGTCTTGGGCGAGAACCGTGTCTGTGTCCACGGCTTCGCGGGCCGGGCCCCTGGACCGAGACGCCGCGGATACAGGGTGTTTCTCGCGGGTGCCCCGCGCGGGCCGTATCCGTGCGACCGCGTATCAGCGGGACCGCGCCTGGGAGTCCAAACCTCAAGGGCGCGGATGCGGATACGTTCGCCGTTCATGACATCAGGGGGGAAGACGTTGAGCCCGATGCGGATGGTGCTTCTGTCTGGCTCCACAAGAGACCGGAGGCCTCCTAGACAGGGTCGGAGGCTCGCACCGCATCGCCGGCACATCGGCGATGCATCGTCGATGCGTCGGCGACGACGGCGATGCATCGGCGCCGTCGGCGTGGTGTAAATCGGGCTCCGCATCGAGCCGCATCGGCGATGCATTGGCGATGCGGCGCGATCCTCCAACCCCATTTGATCGGACCCCGTTTGGAAGGCCTAGAAGTACCTACGGAAAGGGTTGGGTAAGGAACCGCTGAATAAGGAATCCAGGGTATGGAAGCCGGTGGAACGCTAATCGTGTATCAGCCACGGATATCACCTCCGCCCTCGTCAGACAAATATTCTTCTAGGGTTTGAAGCCTCCTGATCACATTCCATAATCAATGCCCCCACCGTATCTTAGCATTGGGAAGCGGATCCCGAGGGGAACGGGCCCTGGACACTGAAGCGTTCCGCCAGGACGAGATCTTCATGCCGAGTTGTTTTTTGAATCCTGGGGTCCGTGGAGGGCCCCGAGGGCCCGAAATAGGCGACAGACCTCAGGACCCGTTTCCCTCAGGCCCTCTCTGGAGCTGGCCGCGTGCGCGGGCGTCTCTCCCCAGACCCCCGCCGTCGCGCTTCTGCTCACAGCGTCTTGGCGGCGCGCACAACAAGGTAGGGGAGGGTGGAGGGAAAAGTACCGATACCGCTTCCCTTCCCACCGTTTCCATCTTTTTGGGCGTCCTGGGAAGCCGTCGTCGCCACCGCTGGATTCGCCTCGAAATTCTGGTCAGAACGCACCCCGGGAGAAGTCCAGGGAGTAGCAGTATCGGTAGCGGTATCGGTGCTTTTTAGTTTCGCCAGTAGAAGGAGGGGGGAATGCTTCTCAGGAGGCTGGTTCGTACAAAAGGCGCCGGCTCTACATCTATAGAGAAGGCTTGGCCCGCGCCTTCTAAGAAGCAGGGGGCCCTTCAAAGGAGCCCCCCGCCCCTCCCACTACCCCCCTTCTGCGACTGGCTGAGCGCCGACTCCCAGAAGTGCCGACCCCTTCCCCAGGACCCGCTTTCCGTGCTGGGCAGCTCTTTGAGGGTGCCGGGGCCTGGCGAGGGCCGCAGAGGCCGGAAACAGTGGAGAACCTCCCGTCGAGATTGCTGCGCGACCCGAGGGGGTCTGGGTCTGGAGCTGGCCGCCTGCGCAGGCGTGTCTCCCGCGCGCCGGGGTAGCTTTTCCCAATCCTGCGGCAACTTGCCGATGGCCCTCGGAGGGCTCGAGTTGGGGCCCCAGAGGCCCCAAACGGTGAAAGACTGGGCGTCTCGTCTTCTTGCTTGTGGCGCAGATGCCTGGCGCCCTCTCTGAGGAGCCGTGTGCTGCGCGCCTGCAGGCAGAGCGCGGCGGCCAGGAGGACCGGGAGCAGGAAGCGGGCCACCCGGAGGGGGTTGAGCACGTCGAACGGCGTGCGGCCCGGCCTTGGTGCTCCTCCTCCCGCTCCTCCCGCTGCCCTTCCTCCGTCCCCAGGCCCCCTCGCGTCGTCAACAAAATCACAATGGAAGGTCCTTTGCCTGTGTGGCATCCTCGTCATCCTCCCTCCTTCTCAAACGTGCTCCCGCCGTGGAAAAAAACAGATGGGAGGATCTTTTTACGTCTGGGGCCAAGATCCCCTCGCGTCGTGAACAAATCACGCCGGGAGGTTCTTTGTTGTGTTCGGCCTCTGGGGGTCCTCGCCGTGCTCGGGGAGCGTCAAAAAAACGGCTCTGGATGAAAAGCGGGTCCAGGAAAAGGGTCGAGACCTCTGGGGGTCCACGTACTTGCTGGAAAAATGAATCACCGCATGTCTGGGCATCCTCCTGGCAGGATCCGCTGGCATCACAGACCATCGGATCGAATCGGAATGCGCGTCTGATCGGGCTGCATCGGTACAGGGTCGAGATCGGACCAGGTCGGCTGCGCCAAGACGTACAACACTGCCATGCGCGCGCGCCCCTCCGTTCCACAAGTTCAAGGACCGCCGCCCGCCCACCCCCCTGCCTCTCCCTGCTTTGCTGCCGCCGCTGCCGTTTTCGACTCATCACTCAGTGATTGCCTCATCTCATCTCATCTCATCTCATCTCATCTCACCTCACCTCACCTCACCTCATCTCACCTCACCTCACCTCGCCTCATCTCATCCCATCCCAGATCTCATCTCATCTCATCTCATCTCATCTCATCTCATCTCATCTCATCTCATCTCATCTCATCTCATCTCATCTCATCTCATCTCATCTCATCTCATCTCATCTCATCTCATCTCATCTCATCTCATCTCATCTCATCTCATCTCATCTCATCTCTCATCCTCCTCCTCCTCCCCCTCCTCCTCCTCCTCCTCCTCCTCCCTCCTCCTCCTCCTCCTCCCCCTCCTCCCTCCTCCTCCTCCCTCCTCCCTCCTCCCCCTTTCCTCCCCCCTACTCCCTCCTCCCTCCTCCCCCTCCTCCGCCTCCTCCCCCTCCTCCCCCTCCTCCTCCCCCTCCTTCTCCCCCGCCGTCACGGCCACGGGGGTACCGAGTCCGAGGGGATCCGCAAGGCCAGGCGGTCGGCGCCCGCGCGTGCCGTGCCGTGCCTGCGCGCGCTGGGCCGCTCCCCCGACCCCCTGCTCGGCTCGCCGCAGCCGCCGCCTCCTCCGCCTCCTCCGCCTCCGCCTCGGCCTCCGCTCCCTGCTCCTGCTGCTGCGCCTCCTCCGTCCCCGGCCCCTCGGAATCCTCTGACATACGGAGCACGCGGTGCTGCTCGCGTTCGGCCACTGGAGGCCCGTCTCGGATTCTGGGCAGGTCGAGGGGCCCAGACCTCGGACGACTCGATCAGTTGAAGTCTCTAGGCTTCCAGATGGGGTCAGAGTAGACGGGGTCGGAGGATCACGCCGCATCGTCGATGCATCAGCGACGTCCGCGATGCATCGGCGACGTCGGCGTGGAGAACATCTGGATCCACATCGAGCTGCATCGCGGATGCATCGGCGATGCGGCGCGATCCTCCGACTTCATCTAATTACTCTGACCCCATCTGGAAGCCTAGAGACGTCAACATATCGAGTCGTCCGAGGTCTGGGCCAACTGGGTCAGCGGCGGATATACGGGGCGTGGCGGTGGCCATGGGGGCCCTTGCCAGGCCTCGGGACCGTCAACAAAACGACTCAGGATACAAACGCTGGCCTGGGGAATGGGTCGAGACCTTTGGGGGTCGACGTTATGACAAAATCATGACGTCGGGGGTCTGGGAGGGAAACGACTCCTGAGGCTTTTCGCTGTTGTTCCCAACGAGTTGCATGTCGGCTCCGCGCCCATGTCGGTACACCCGTCACGAGGATCGTGGCCCCGTAGGGAGCTCCACAGAAGGCTCCAGTGGCAGAGGTTGCATGGCGGCCTCAGCAACATGTCGGTCCTATTGGAAACTCCACCGAAGGCTCCAGTGGCAGGGATTGCATGCCGGCTCCGCACCCACCTTGGTGCACCCCTCACGCGGATCGTGGCCCCGCAAGGAGCTTCGCGGCGCAGCACCCAGTTCGGTTCACCCCTCACGAAGATCGTGGCCTGGTAAGTTCTACAGAAGGCTTCAGTGGTATGAATTGCACGGCGGCTCTGCATCCATTTCGGTACACCCCTCACGAAGATCGTGGCCCCGGAGGGAGCTCCACCGAAGGCTCCAATGGCAAGGGATGCATGGCGGCTCCGCGCCCATTTCGGCACACCCGTCACGAGGATCGTGGCCGTAGGGAGCTCCACAGAAGGCTCCAAAGGCAGGGGCTGCACGGCGGCACCGCACCCAGTTCGCTACACCCCTCACGAGGGTCGTGGCCCCGTAGGGAGCTACACGAAAGGCTCCAGTGGCGGGGTCGCATGTCGGCTCCGCGCCATGTCGGTGCATCCCTCACGAGGACCGTGGTCCCAAAGAGAACTCCACCGAAGGCTCTGGTAGCAAGGGTTGCACAGCGGCTCCGCACCCACTTCGGTACACCCCTCACGCGGATCGTGATCCCGAAAGGAGCTCCACAGAAGGCTCCAAAGGCAGGGGTTGCATCGCATATATTGCAATAACCTCATGCCCGTGAGAATAAACATCAGGGGATAATGAAGTTCGGGGTTCAGGGAGAGATAATAATAGTAGCCCAGCAGACCTCAGCATAATCTCGAAGTAAGAAATGATCAAGAGGAGACCAAGCCGAGCACGTTTTGAGACATCCTTGGCGTTTAGTTTTCATAGAAATATCCTCAACAATGGCTGATCTCTCATGACAATTGTTTTTTGTAAGTGCTCGTGTAGGGTAGCTCATGTGCCTCAATTTCCATGGATAATCAACCCCAGAGATAAAAAAGTTCAGGCGAGCGTGGGGACAGAGAGAAATATAAAAGAAGAAGAATACAGTAGAATAATACTAAGAAAGAAGAAGAGGAGAATAAGAAGAGAACGAAGAAAGGAAAAATCCAAAGTTCCAAATCTATCAATTTTAATTTACAAACGCTTTATGAACATTGTTTTTTTAAGTGCTCGTGTAGGGTAGCTCATGTGCTTCATTTTCCATTGATAATCAACCCCAGGGATAAAAAAGTTCAGGCGAGCGTGAGGACAGATAGAAATATAAAAGAAGAAGAGGAAAGTAGAAGAATAATAAGAACATTGCTCGTTTCGTTTGAGTCTGCCTCCCAAAATTATTGGTTTCGCTTGACACATCCTGAAAAAGTGTGATCGCTTCGCTTGATGTTGCTATATCAACATCGCTTGATGTTGCTATCTCAACATAGCGTTTCGAGGTGATAATGAAGTTCGGCCTCAGCGCTCGCCGCCCAATTTGAATTTTGTATAGGGCGACGATAATCAACTCTAAACACTGAAGGGGGGGGGGGTCCCTTTATTATCATCGGCATGCGGTTAGATCACTGTTTGGGGTCCACGCTGGCCAACATTGTCAGGTTCTGGCAAGTTTACTTGCGGAGGTTGGCGCGGCGAAGCACGAGTGGAAATCTGGACTTCACGTAAGTCGGGACTCACTTCTGCGCCTTTCCAGCCCAATGCTTGTTGAAAAGGCGGCGGAAGTGGGGGGACTCTGAGACCCGACATTGCGAGAAAAAACGCGAGCAACGTTGTGTACAGCTGCGACCGGAACTCTGGACCTCCTGCGGCATTTTTCAAGCCGGATCGACCTGTGAGAGTCCTGGGGCCCGAAACAAAGCAAAATCGCCCGATGTGGAAAATTGAAAACCGCGCGTATATACACTAAGGTATATGGGCCCTGTCACATGGGGTTTCGCAGAAACGCGACAAAACAACGTGTAATGCATCAGTTTCTGGCCGTTTTTCTGGCGACAACTGTTGAAACCCACATATAATATACACAGTGTCGGGGCCGCCAGTTGCCGCAAAATGGTGGACAAACACACGTAGTACTATAGACATGCTCCTGGCCCCGGAACTTGTAACGACCGGATCTCAGGGAAATGCCATGCACGGGAAGATGCTCCGAAGAAAAAACGCCTCTCGAGGTGGGACGCGCTGAGTCCCCAGCGCCAGGGCGTCCACGTCCCACTGCAGGAGCAGGTGGTAGACCTCGCGTGGCCAGCGCCAGGGGGGGGGGGGGGCTGCTCGGGGCCGTTCACGAGGGGGGTTCACAAATCATGGCTCGAGGCACGTGCGCGTCCCAAAAGCGGGGCCAGGGGACGTCTTGAAAGGAAAGAAGAATCGGGGCTTGCTAAAGGTGCCCCTGGGCCAAGGTGCCCTCAGCTTTTCATCCAATCTTGGAGCCCCTAGGCCCTCTGGGCCTCGAAAGGGGTGCTCTGGAGGCCGTGGGGGCCTCCCTGGAATTCCTGGGGGCACCTTGGGCCAGGAACACTTCCAACAACACCCGAAAGAGGGGGCCATGAAAGTCGGGGAGACGTCGTGCCCCCCGCCACGATATCCACACCCCCGTCGTCATCCCCCCCCCCCCCCCCCTCCAGGCCACCCCCTCCTGGGAGATGTCGTGCTCCCCCCCATCCAAGCCGCCCCCATTCTCATCTTTCCCCTCCCCCTCCGTGGAGACGTCGTGCCCCCCGCCGCGATATCCGCACCACCGTCGTCATCTCCCCCCTCCTCTGTAGGCCGCCCCCAGGGGGTGTGTCCCGCACGGCGTGCTCCCCGCGAGTGGGGGAGGAGATTCTGGACACCCCCGCGTCGTGGGCCCCCAAGAAACGCGACGGAAAGTCATTCTATTCTACTCCACCTCCTGCTCCATTTCCTTTTTCTACTCCTCCTTCTTCTCCATTCCTTTTCCTTATACCTAACTTCTCCCTGTCGCACCCCGGGGCCAGTTTTTAGGGTGGGCGGGGCGTTTCGCCTGAGATTTCCTCACCATTTATGACCCTGAAGCTTAAGCATTGTCAGCAATTTCACGGAAGGAGGGCGGCCGGTTTTCAAAATGTGGCTCTCGCCTTAGCGCAGCGCGCATTTGTTTTGGAAATTTGCAAGAGCTGCACGGATTGATGGCGAGCCGTTTTCGAAATGTGGCTCTCGCCGTGGCGTCGCGCACATTCATTTAAACATTGCAAGAGTTTCACGGATTGAGGGCGGTTCCTTTTCAACATGTGGTTCTCGCCCCAGCGCCGCGCACATTCGTTTTAAAAACTTGCAAGAGTTTCGCGGATTGAGGGCGGGTGGTTTTCAACATGTGGCTCTCGCCTCAGCGCCGCGTACATTCGTTTTACAATTTTGCAAGAGCTTCACGAATTGAGAGCGGTTCCTTTTCACCATGTGTCTCTCGCCTTAGCGCCGCGCACCTTCATTTGAACAAATTGCAAGAGTTTCACGGGTTCCCATGATCAACGTACCAACTCTGTTGTTAAAATATGTTTCGTTAAAAAGCAAGTGCAACAATTACTGGATTCGAGGTGTTGGAGTCCCAGGAATGGCGCTCTGGCGCGATTCAGGCTCGTCCAAAGGCAACAATCAGGTTGACCCGTGGCGCTGGAATCCCGTGAACAATTTTTCGGCATGCTTCAGAATCTCCAAACGGTTGTCTTCCGACGACGCAGTTCCCTATGAAGAAGGAGCTTGGAAGGAGGGTTTATTCCAACATCGTTGATGATTCTTGGGTTTACACTGGTCCTCCTCTTCCTCCTCCTTCTGTTGTTCACTTCCGAGGGGGCCCTGAGCGGGTCTCGGGGCCGCCAAACAACGACCCAGGATGAGCAGCCGGTCCCCGGGAAGTGATCCCGACCTCTGGGGGTCCACGTTGCGAAACAAAACATGACGTCGGGGGTCTGGGGAGGAAGAGGCATTGATATCCCCCGAGGGTGCCACGCGACATAAGAGGATGATGAGGAGATGCTTGAGTTTGCCCATCTCTTGCGTCCACACACGTCGGCGCATTCAGTCAAGTCATTGTCTCTTCGAGGAACGCAGCAAGCCTGGCCCTGAAGGCCGCCCAACGTAAAAAAGAGGAGGAGGAGGAGGAGGAGGAGGAGAAGGAGGAGGAGGAGGAGGAGGAGGAGGAGCCGAGCGGAGGAGAGTCCAAGATCCAGATCCAGCCTCGCCTACTGGTCAAGAAACCTAAGCGACAACAGTCGGTACCGCGAGGAGGCGAGGGCGCGCCAGGCCAGACAGACGGGGGGAGGGGGGGAGTGCGATGGGTTGCAGCAACACCAACCGAAGCTGGCAAGACAATCGGCGGCGACGACTAGGAGAAGGAGGAGGAGAAACGACTCTTTGGGTGGGGGGTGCGCACTGAGCTCGGCGCGCGCCCGGCTCCCAGGAGGGAGGATGGAGACCAGAGTAGATCCAGGATGCGTCACTGTTGCTGCGGTGCACCACTGCTTAGTCAAGAAGATTCCACGCTCAGAAAATGGACTTCGCTCCAGGCGTGTTCTTACAAAGTACGTCCATGTCCATGTAAACGAATATCTGCGAGAAATGAAGCTCCAAGACAACGCCTCGGGTCCAGTCCAAACTCTTCGTTTTCTTCCGTGAAGTCTGCAATCCATGAAAGTTGCTACTTTTTCTCGACATTTCCGATGGGTGTAATTGCACCCTCCCGTCCCAAGCCCCCCCCACATGAATATGCACAGGTATTCCGCTCCACTGCCCTGGCGTCCCGCCTGCCGCGCTCATCGTCGCGTACCTGCTCCTCCTTGCCTCCCTTCCCCCTTCTTGCCCTTGGCTGCGCGCCTCCGCCTGCGCGATTACGTGCGACGCCACCGAATGCTTTCTCGGCTTGCGGCCTTCATGGAGGGCCCTGGCCGGCCCCAGGACCGTGAAAACACAACTTGGACAGCTATGATTCCCCAATCAGTGCTTGCACTGAAGGGGTCCTAGCG
>CAUYUJ010013669.1:332500-372500 GCA_963575745.1 Prorocentrum cordatum | reverse complement strand
GGGGCTGCGACTGCCCCGCCGCGTGCACGTTTTCCCCCGGGGCCGTCGGCGACCCGAGGAGGAGGAGGAGGAGGAGGAGGAGGAGGAGAAGGAGGAGGAGGAGGAGGAGGAGGAGGAGGAGGAGGAGGAGGAAGAGGAAGGAGGGAGAGGAGGAGGAGGAGGAGGAAGAGGAGGAAGGGGAGCAGGACGGAGGAGGAGGGAGGGGAGCGAGGGAGGGAGGGAGGGAGGGAGGGAGGAGGGAGGGAGGGAGGGAGGGAGGAGGAGGAGGAGGAGGAGGAGGAGGAGGAGGAGGAGGAGGAGGAGGAGGAGAGGAGGAGGGAGGGAGGAGGAGGAGGAGGAGGAGGAGGAGAGGGGAGGAGGAGGAGGAGGAGGAGGGGAGGAGGAGAGGAGGAGGAGGAGGAGGAGGAGGAGGAGGAGGAGGAGGAGGAGGAGGAGGAGGAGGAGTTGGAGGAGGGGGAGGGGGAGGAGGAGGAGGAGGAGGAGAGGAGGAGGAGGAGGAGGAGGAGGAGGAGGAGGAGGAGGAGGAGGAGGAGGAGGAGAAGGAGGAGGAGGAGGAGGAGGAGGAGGAGAGGAGGAGAAAGAGAGTAGAGCAGGAGGAGGAGGAGGAGAAGGAGGAGAGGAGGAGAGGGGAGGAGGAGGAGGAGAAGGAGGAGGAAAGGGAGCAGGAGGGAGGAGGGAGGGAGCGAGGGAGGGAGGGAGGGAGGGAGGGAGGGAGGGAGAGAAGGAGGGGGAGGAGGAGGAGGAGGAGGAGGAGGAGGAGGAGGAGGAGGAGGAGGATTTGTTTGTTCCTCCCTCATCTCTGGCGTGCTGAATGGTTCCGAATCTCGCTGAGCATCAGTTCGTTCACCTGTGACTGCATGCGTACTCTCATATCTTAAATCATAAAGTTCACATATGCGAATTGGCTCATGAGAAGACCGAATTGTCTCGATACTGCCATTTGCCGGGCTACAGCGCTAGTGACACAGGCATTGGGGCGCCTAGCGAGATAGGCCTGCACGTGACGATACTCAGAAGCTGAAGCACATCGTACGGCTAACTCCTCAACGTACCTCGCCACGTAGTGTCTGACCACACTGCGTACCACGGCCTGCGCACCAGCAGTCGCCTCGACAACTCTTGCGCCAGCCGCCACTTCAGATAGAGCGGGGAACGTCGGCACAGATGGAAAGGACGAAGCTGAAGGCCCAGCTTCAAAGACAGAGTCACCCTCAGGAGGCAGAAAACCAGGACGTCGAAGAAGCGCCTGCACGTCGTAGAGTGGCAGCCACGTAGCAACGGCTCCCACGGGCCAGGCCCAGAGAGGGGGACCATGGTCAAGTAGAGCACCTCGACTATTCCCACCAGCGTGTATAGCGACAGCATCACGATCATGAGGTCGACCAACAGGAGGACCCGCACGACCCTGCTCAGAACGTAGATCTGCACTCCCACGATCAGCACGACCAGGCCCAGGAAGAAGAACTGCACCACCAGTGTCACGACGGGGAGCGTCACCACCAGGCTCAGGTAGAGGAGCTGCACGGGCAGGTTCCTCAAGAACGACGGCACGACCTTCAGGAAGACTGGAGAGGAGGTCCACACGTGGGACGCGACGAAGATCATCACCATGCTCACGGGAAAGGTCCATACCACTCGCAGGCAGAAAACGCCACATATGCTCAGGAATTGGATCTGCATGACCAGGCTCAGGAAGGAGATCACCATGACCAACCTCATCTGGATGAACCGCTCTCCCATGCTCAGCAAGTAGATCTGCACGCCCAGGGAGATCTGCACATACGGCACCACTAGGACAATGTCGAGGAGCTTTGGGACTACGATGCTGCCCACCAGACCAGGGATCAGAGCCACCATGTGCATGCCACGGGTCGCGTCCCTGAACATCTTTACGAACCTCTGAACGCCCACGACGGTGAGGACCACGCCTACGAGGACCACCATCGCCACCTGGACCGAATTGAGAATCATCTTCATCATCACCGACGGGATGCTGGTCATCAGGAGTAGGCCGAAACCAGAAATGCACTTCGCTACTAATCGTACTCGTGCGTCGATGCCCGCGATCAACTGTGACACCCAGCACAAGAAGGGGCGTGAGCGAATCCAAGGCTGCTAGAAACAATATCCGACCAGCATGTGGAAGAAGAGGCCCATCGTGACGAATTACCACTTTGAGCTTGCCGATGTCCTCGGCCTACGATGCAGAAATTGGCAGCTGAGCCGGAACTCCCTGTGCCACTCGAGTGCGAATCTACTCCAGGCGGCCAGCCACCACCATGCGGGAGGAAGGGAACAGCGGGGGGCGCACGTGCGGCCAGGAAGCCACGGGCCAAGCAAGTGCTTGAGCCAAAGTGGCTTGAGCCAAAATGGCTACGGAGGAGGAGGAGGAGGAGGAGGAGGAGGGAGGAGGAGGAGGAGGAGGAGGAGGAGGGGGAGGAGGAGGAGGAGGAGGAGGAGGAGGAGGAGGAGGAGGAGGAGGAGTTGGAGGAGGGGGAGGGGAAGGAGGAGGAGGAGGAGGAGGAGGAGGAGGAGGAGGAGGAGGAGGAGAAGGAGGAGGAGGAGGAGGAGGAGGAGGAGGAGGAGGAGGAGGACGGGTCGCTTAAGCCCTTCGGAGAAACCCTCCACCGCCGCGGGCGCCGCCATCCCCCCGAGGGCACAGTGGGCCAAGGGGCAGCGTGCTCTCTTTCGCCCACCAGGGATGCGCCGGCATGCGCGTCCAGACCTCGCGGCCCTCCGGAGGGCCTGAGCGGGCTGGGCCGGCGCGTCCGGCGCTGCGCTCCATTCTCGGGAGGAGGGGCAGGAGAGAGGGCAGGGAGAGCCAGGTGCGCTCGCGCCATATCTAACGTCCTGCCCCTCCCACCCATCCCTTCCCAGTGCGTTGATCTTTTCTCTGTCCACGGACGCATGTTGTAGGCGGGCCTGCAACTCCCAGGTAGGAGGAAGGATGGGAGGAAGGACGGGAGGAGTCCTTTTCGATCTCTGGGGCCCTCGCCAAGCCCCAAGGATCACCAACAAACTGCCCAATATGAAAAACTGGCGCTGGGAACACGGTCGGAATTCTCGGTGGCCAAGGCTCAACCAATTATCCTGGCGACGTACCCAACCCCTACGCAATGTGGGGCAGGAGTAGCTTGGGAGATTTGACGAGACGGCAACGACGTGACATGGACGCATATACTTCTGCGAGCAGCATCCGGAAGGTTCGCAGGTGCCAGTCAAGGGAAAAACGATGAGTAATTCAGTGAACTCCTGAGTCACGAAGGAAGACGCACGGTCCCAAAGGAGACTGTGGGCAAGGGACTTGAAACGTCGGCGGGGCAACAACAACATGACATGGCCGCCCAGGGACGGCGAGGTCCCGCGCAGGTCCGCGCGGTGCCTCACCCCGCTGGACCCACCAGCAGCCTTCGAGAGTGGCGAGCCCACCAGCAGCCCTCGAAAGTGGCGACAGTTTCGCAGATCGCAGCCCCCCAGGGACGGCGAGGTACCTCAGGTCTGCGCGGTGCCTCACTCCGCTGGACCCACCAGCAGCCTTCGAAAGTGGCGCCAGTTTCGCAGATCGCAGCCCCCCAGGGACGGTAGGTCTACCTCAGGTCTGCGCTGGACCCACCTGCAGCCCTCGAAAGTGGCGACAGTTTCGCAGATCGCAGCCCCGCAGCGACGGCGAAGAGAAGGCAGGAGGAGGGAGGATGCGGGAGGAAGAACGCGAGAGAAGTGCTCTATTCGAAACGAATACCCAACCAAGGAGGGTTGGGGAAAAATCAAAACATTGGATTTTGGGGATCCCAAAACCGTGTGATGACTGACAGACCGCGCGACCTCAGAACCCCAAGAGACCTCACCAGTCCGTGTATCTGCACGCTTTTGAGACCCTGGAAGCCCCGAGCCATCCTCGGAGAACGACCCCCACACGCCGTTCGGGGGGCCCCGGCGGATGTTTGGGACGGGGTCGAGAGGTCCGGAGCCCCGAGGCTCGAAAACATCGGGTCGTCGGAGGCCTGGGTGGTGCGCACTGCGCCCACACATCCGCTCAGAACAAGCCGAACGACACGTCATTGGGGGGTCCATGTTGGCTGGCACCTCGTCGAGCTGGGTCGATCCAGCCGCGGCGACGAGGACCTCCAGAAACGCCCCACTGCGCCGACGTCGCCTGTGTGTTTCCCGACTGCCACTCCCCTAGAAATCTCGACCCCCGGGGCCCGTTGCCTATCCTGAGAATTCTCGATTGCTTATTTGCGACGACCAGATCCAAAGGACATCCAAGACGACGACGGCGACGAATACGACTCCGTCGGCGTCGTGGCGGACCAAGTGGGCGGCCCGCCAACAAAAAACGCAGCATCGTGACACACACACACATATACATATATACACATATATATATATGTAGATATATACATACAACGTGGAAAATCACGACGGCAGTCTAGACACTTCTTTCTGCCGCATTTCTCTCTCTCTCTCTCTCTCTCTCTCCCTCCATCTCTCTCTCTCGCTCTCTAGGGAAAGAAAAAGAGAGACAGAGAGAGAGAGAAAACGAGAAAGTTATATATTTATATATATCATATATATATATATAGATTGATATGCTTCCGTAGCCACTTTGGCTCAAGGCCATGAGGTGCCCGACGACCGCGACTCCGTCGCGGGCGTCTCCTGAGCGCGAGGGTCCTCGCGCTTTGGGGCAAGGAACGACAAAGCGTAGAGCAGCCGCCTGGCCGCGGCGCGTGGCCCCCCCTCCTCCTGCTTGCCTTGCTCGGGGCGCCTTCTCTCAGAGGGCGGCAGCAATGGCGGGCGGCGGCAACGGGGGAGAGCGTGGTGGTGGCGGCAACGGCAAGCCTGGAGGGGGCGGTGGTGGGGGACCCCGTAGCCTGGGCTCAGGCGCAGCAGTGCGCGCGAGCGGGAAGTCCCCGTGGTACTGCAAGCTCAGCGAGCTGACCCACCTCTTCGCCTTCATCGGCTGCGCCGGGCCCCGCGGGGCTGCGCGCCGCTGAGGCGTCGGTGCTGAGAGACACTGAGGCCAGGATGGGTGACGTGCGACCGCCCGCCAAGATGGCCTCTGCTAACGGGTCGCCACAGCAGCGTACAGCTGTGAGGGTGGAAGGGGCGATGTGGGCCGGCGTCCCTCCTCCCAGGTATCGTGGAAAGAATGGTGTTCTGTTCTCTCGCCAGGTGCCTGAACCTCGCAAGGCCATCGTGGGGCGGGGAGGGGCCAAACCTCTTCGCATCATGCCGTTGCGTGCCGAGGAGAACGGCGCGCCGAGACGCCACCTCCATCGACCGGCTCATCAGAGACAGCCGGACGCCGAGTGGAGGCTTGTGACGTTCAACGCACAGGGTTGGGATGTCTTTCGCAACGATAATCGCCACAAAACTGCCAGTATTGTGTCTGCTGCCAGGGAGGGGAGGTGGAACCTTGCTTTCTTATCAGACATACATTGTTCTTCGGAAGGGGATCAATTGCAGTTGGTTGGAGTGGAGGAGTTTTTGTTGCTACAGTGGGGCTGCGTCGGGCTGCTGCTGGCGGCCCCCACGTCGAGGGCCTGGCGGGCCGGAGGCGCCGGAGTCGTGCGCGTGCCGGACTGCGACCGCCTGCTCACCATCATCGTGCCCATCAACGGGCGGAAAGTCGTCTTCACCACCGGCTACCAGCCGACGGGCGCGGCGCCCCGCGCAGTGCGGGACGAGTTCCTGGAGCACTTCCGGGAGCTGCAGGAGGTGATCCCGTCCTGCTCCCAGCACATCATGGGCGGCGACTGGAACGCCCACGTCGGCGCCGACGCCGCGGGAGAGCCCGGCATCGGGCCCAAGCTGCTCAGCACGCCCACAGCCAGACACAGCCGCGCTTTCACGAAGGTGCTGGAGGATCATCGTCTTCGACACGTCGATTCCCACCTCGCTTGTCGTCAGAGGGCCACGTGGCGATCGCTAGGCATCGAGCAAGGCCGGTGGTACGAGAATGATTACTTCATCACCGACGGCCCGGTGTCTGCGAAGCGGTGGAAGCGGCTGCGGACCTTCGCCATGCCGTTCGGCGACCACTTCGCCAAGTTTGTGTCGTACTGGCCTCCTGGCAAGCCCCAGGGGCGCCGCGATGTGCGAGAGCTCGTGAACGGCTTCACACTGGAGCCGAGACCAGCCGGGCGCCTCCGCTACGACTTGATGAGGGGTCCGTCTCCCGAGGCAGCCGCTCTGCGCGCCGAGTTCGGCGAGGCCACGGGCCGCGCCCTCGGGGAGCCCGACAGGCCGGCGTGGGGCGAGCTCGCCGCCGCCATGCGCATCGCTGCAGAGGAGGTTCTGGGTCGTGCCCCACGGCGTGACGACGTGCCCGTGCTACAGAGGCTGCGACCCACTGAGCAGGCGCACCGCCGAGCACAACAGCGCAGCTGGGAGGCTGTGCGGCGGGCCATCGGCACCGGCGCCGAGGAGGAGGCTCGGAAGGAGCATCGCCGCCTCCGCGCCCAGCACCGGAGGGACCTACGGAGCCTCCGGCGCCAGATCGTGCACGGCGTGGTGACCGATCTTGAGCACGCCGCCTCCTGCCACGACACGGGGGCCTTCTACCGCGGCATGAAGGACCTCGGCGTGTGGCTCTCCGACAGCAACACGACCGGCCGCGAGGAGTACACTCCCGAGGAGGGCAAGGACCACTTCCTCAATATTGGCGGCGACCCCAACCCAGTGCCGGAGGAGGTGCTCGACGACCTCCCGGAGGCTTTCTGGCAGCAGGGGCGCGCGCAGGCAGAGACGTTGGGCCGGCCCCCGCGAGACGCGGAGATCGATCGCGCCATCCGTGGGCTTCGCGACAGCGCCCCGGGGGACGACGAGGTCACGATCGGCATGATCAAGGCGGCCGGAACGCCTGTGGTTTCGGAGGTCCGCCGCCTCGTCCGCCTCTTTTGGAACACTCCGCACGAGCACTGGGTCGAGGTTCTGGGGCAAGAGCCGCTCCGCGCAGTCGTCATCCTCTTGTTCAAGAACAAGGGGTCTCGCTCCGACCTCGATAATTACAGGGGCATCTGCCTGCTCAGTATGCTTTCCAGGATCGTCGCCAAGCTTGCTGCCACCAGGGTATCCCAGTGGGCCGAAGCCTCGGGCCTCCACGTCCGGGAGCAGTGGGGCAACCGCAAGTACCGCTCCACGCGGGACGCCGTGCTGATCATGCGTATCCTGTTCGAGGAGAGCGCTCGGACGGGCCAGATGGTATCCGACGATTCTCTTGCCGCTGTCCTGGTGGACGTGAAGAAGGCGTTCCCGAACGTGCCCAGGGCTCTCTGCTGGAAGGTGCTCACTCGCCTGGGCGTGCCGCCGGCCATGCTCAACGTGCTACAAGGCGTGCACGAGCAGACGTTCTACGTGGTCCAGACCAGCGCCGGGAACTCCTCCACTTACGAGCTGCGCCGCGGGCTCCGCGAGGGCTGCCCCACCAGTGGTATCCTCTACACGGTGTTTCATAACATCGTGCTGTGGCGGCTGCGCGAGGAGCTGCAGGCGGACCAGCGAGTGAACTTGCATCACACCCCCGCCCGGCCTCTGCCGCGCGCCACGGAGCAGCCGGACGAGGCCGACCTCGACGCCTTCATCGTGCACTTGCTGGCTTTCGCCGACGACACTACCGTGCTTACGAGGCAGAAGCACTCTCGCGCTGTCGAGGACATGGTCATCAGGATTATGGCCAGATTTGGCGAGACGGTACACCCGGGGAAGACCGAGCGGCTCTGCGCGGCTGCCAAGACGGAGGCGGCCCCTCCTGGCTTCCTCATGGCGGTACGGCTGCTGGGGGCGTGGTTCGACACCGACGGTGGCACGGAGCAGGACGACACCAAGCGCATCCACGCCGCCCGGCTCGTGTGGCGACGCCTGCACAAGCAGCTGCCCAGACTGCGGCTCAGCAGCCGGCTCCGCGGCGCGGTGGTGCAGGCCACGGTCGTGGCCTCCCTGCTGTACGCCTCCGAAGTTCGCCCATTCTCCCCTGCGTCATTGAAGGCCTACCAGGTTTTCCTGAACCGGGTCATCCGCGGCATCACCTCTGATCGACGTAGACGCGGCACCCGCGCCATGGAGGGCGTGTGCACCAGTACAGACCTGAGGATCGAGGCCGGGATCGACGCCGTCCCGGTGCAGGTGCTCAAACGGCAGCTAGGGTATCTTGGACACTTCGCCCGCTACCCCAACGATCGCCTCGAGCAGCACATGCTCGGCCTGTGGCTCGCTCCGCCCCCGGAGGCTCTGGAGGGTGCCGGGTCCCTGGCTTCCCGTTGCCCCACGCTCAGGGACACTTACTAGAAGCGGATCGTCAGCGTCATGGGCCTCACAGGCATGCCAGAGGAGGAATGGCCCGCGCGCTGGATGGAGGTCGCACGCGACCGGCGTGAGTGGAAACGCCTCTCCGACACCTTGGTGTGGCACGAGCGCCAGCGGTGTGACGCCGACACTTGGACCAACAGACACTCTGAGAGCGCCACCGCCTACAGGGCCGAATTGCAGGGCGCGCAGAGATGCCCCCGCACCGGCGAGCAACGCTGCCCCCGCTGCGGAGTCTGGTGCGCGAAACTGGGCAACCATCTCCGGACCTGCGACGGCACCCCGCCGCCGGCTGGCCGGCTCGCGCCACGTTTTGTCGACGGACAGCAGGACGGCATGCGGATTCGCCCAGACCGCCGCAAGTCGCAACAGCAGCAGCCACCCCCGCCGCCCGCTCCTGCGGCGCCCGCCCGCCGGCGCCTCCGGGGCAAGCAGCCGCCTCCCGCGGCGCCGCCTGCTCCGCCGCCGGCCCCTCACGTGGACGACGCCTACGCTGGCGGAGCTGGAGGCCGGGGCGCCTGGGGCGCACGGCGCCTGGGGCTTGAGCCCAGGAACCAGGCACGCAGGCGGCAGGAGCGCCACGCCACCCACCTTGTCGCTCCGGCGGCAGCAGCAGGAGGAGGCAGAGGAGGAGGAGGAGGTAGAGGAGGAGGAGGAAGAGGAGGTGGCGAGGGAGGCGGCATCGAGGGCGAGGGAGGCGGCATAGAGGAGGGAGGAGGAAGAGGCCCCCACGCTTACGCCACTGGTGACGAGCTTGCGCCCTACCTGAAAGATGGCTCCGGGTGCGCATTCTGTGGTGGTAAGCACAACAGTCCCTGGGCATATTGTCGTGCAGCTCCCTTCCGAGTGTGGCTCGGCGCGGTCATGCACAAAGTGGCCAGGAAAAGCACGGACGCAGAACGGCAGACCTGGTCGTACGCGTGTCCTTCCTGCGCACATCCCTGGCCCTCCCTCCGTGCCGTCGCTGCACACAAGGTGCAATGCGATCTCCGCCGTGCCGCAGCTGGTCTCCCCAGGGTCGGACCGGCCGGGGCGGCCGTCCATGGCTGCAACTGGCGGGGGAGCCGGGGCCGCGGACGGGCTCGCAGCTGCGCGCGCGGCCATGGCGGCGCGCCGCCAGCGGGCCGGGGACGCGGAGCAGGTTCGCGGGGAGGTGCCGGCGCGCCCGCGCGTGCAGCCCCGAGGCTTGCCGCGGGAGGCGCCCGCACCGGCCGCGGCCGCGGCGGCAGGAGATGCCGCCATGCCGCAGGCCGCCGGGCAGCTGGCCCTGCCAGACCCCGCTGCGCCCGCCCCCGCCGGGCGGCTGGCCCTGCCGGCCCCCGCTGCGCCCCGGGCGGCTGCTGCCGCTGCTGGCGCTGCTGGCGCTGCTGGCGCTGCTGGCGCTGCTGGCGCTGCTGGCGGCGCTCCCGCTGCTGCCCCCGCCCCCGCTGCCCCCGGCGGCGGCGCGGCCCGGCCAGCCGGCAAGGGCGGCGCCAAGGGCGGCCGCAGGCGAGGAGGCGGCGGCGGCGGCCAGGGCGCAGGCGGCGGCAAGGGCAAGGGGCACGGCGGCAAGGGGCGAGGCGCCGGCCGCGGCCGCGGGCTCCCCGGCCCCATGGAGGAGGTCGTGGAAGCGCTGGTCGCCCTCGGCATCAGCCACGAGCGGGAGCTCAACATGCACACCGACCGCGTCGGCGCTTTGGTGGTGCTCAAGGACGAGGAGCTCATCGACGAGGTGTGGGAGCTGCGGAGCGCCTGGCGCCAGGCCGACAAGGACCGCAAGGAGCAGCAGCCAGCCGACGGCCCCTTGCCCCCGCATCCCATGGGCAGCCAGCGCAGCATGCTCTTCAAGGCGATATGCGAGTGGACGGCGGGCAAGCTGCAGGAGGCCGACCCGGGCAAGCAGGCTGCCACCGACCTCGCCGCGACGCCGGCTGCAGAGGTCGACGCGTCCCTCTTCCGCTTCAAGCCGCGCCACGAGGACCCGATGGCCGACAGGCCCTGGGTATTCATCATCGTGTACTCGTTGCGGGTGCAGCCGGCCTTCCTGGATGCCCTCGCGGCCGTCCAGGCCGTCACCGTCCCTGGCGTGCGGTTCGGTGTGCTCCACACGGACGATGGCCCGATCGTGCAGTATCTCCGGGGAGCGCGCTGATGAGGAGGCAGAGGAGGAGGAGGAGGAGGCAGAGGAGGCAGAGGAGGAGGCAGAGGAGGAGGAGGCAGAGGAGGCAGAGGAGGCTGGTGAGGAGGAGGCAGAGGAGGAGGCACACCCATCCTGCTGCTGGAGGAGGAGGAAGAGGAGGAGGTGGAGGCGAGGGCGGCACCCGCAGCCCGACAGCCCCGGAGCCGGAGGCTGGCTCCCGGTGCTGCTCGCCTGCGCGGTCCTCCTGGCACGCCCGGCCCGGCCCCCACGGGGGCGCGCGCCGGCCTGCACGGCCGCCTCGGCGGCGCTGGCGGCGGCCCGCGGCAGACGCACGCCGCCGCCCGCAGGCCGGCGCCCTGGCCGGAACGGCAACTACAGCGAGACCCCACCCCACGGCACGCCCCACGCGCGCAGCGGCCGGCGCGGGCCCCCGGGAGGCAGGGCATCTACGACGCCGCCGTCGGCGTCGCCTGGGTGCAGGCCTTTCTCGTGGTCCTGCTGGCGGGCTTTGAGTGCTACCACATGGTACTGCAAGATGTGCAGCGTGCCTGACGCCAAGGGCTTCAGGAAGCTCAACTTCGGGGGCCGCTCGCAGTGCAAGTGGTGCAACTGCCCGGAGTCCTCGCACTACGGGGGCAAGCCGATGGAGAGCGCGCCCTCCAAGTCGAATGAGAGCATCCAGCTGGCGAAGGCGATGGAGGAGATCAAGCAGCTCAAGGCGAAGGCTGCAGGCCAGAAGGCGACAAGCACTGGCCAGGCGGCGTGCGAGGAGCCCCCGTGGCGTGAGGGGTCGGCAGGAGCCGCCGAGCGCCAACGCCTCGACCTGGTCGGCAAGACGCTGCAGAGCCTCCAAAGAATGGCTGACGTGTTCGACGAGGAGGATGCTGAGCTCCGCGAGTCCTGGGCGTCCAGGAATGCCAAGCTGGAGGAGGAGCAGGCGCAGCTGCGCGCGGCCATCTTCCAGTCAAAGCACAAGGACGCGCAGCTCAAGAGCATCGCGGACCAGATCAAGATTATCGAGAAGCAGAACGAGAGGGATCGCGGCGAGCTCGCCAAGATTGAGGTGCAGAAGGACGAGCTGGAGGCCAAGGCGCAGGCCCTGCGGCAGGCCACCTGCGAGCGCGACCTCAAGCTTGCGGAGCTCAAGGCGGAGCAAGTGCGCACGGTGGGCATGGTGCCACACCCCCTCTGGCGAGCCTGGCGCCGGCCTGGGCGGCCTGGTCGAGGTGGGCGGCCTCCAGATCAGCGCGGAGCTCTGGGGGAAGGTGCTTGGCAGCTTCGAGGTCGACGAGGCGACGAGGCGTTGCAGCGGTCCATCAACGAGCATGCCATCAAATACGGGCAGCAACGCGGGGACGCCCGTGCTGCCGAGGCGGCGGCAGCGGCGGCTGCCACTCGCGCCCACGCGGCGGGGGCCGCTGAGGCAGGCCGCGGCGCCGCAGCGCCAGGCGAAGGACGGGGCCCTGTCCCTGGTGAAGGTGTCCCAGCGGGGGGCGACACCATGGACGACGCGGAGCTGGAGTGCGACTACCAGTACGACTTCCTCAAGAAGGTGGGCCAGGCGCCAGCCCCGCCCGAGGGCCCTGAGCGCCCTGGTGACGCTACTGCGCGTGCGGTCTTCAAGCGCCACTGGGGCGCCATCGGTGCGACGCCGCCCAAGCGGCAGCGGAAGGCTCGAGGGCAGTGTCATCGCCATGGCGACGCCTTTCGACGACGGGGATGCCTACTACAGCAAGCTGTATGAGGCAGAGGAGCAGGCAACCCGCGAGCTGGACGGCTTTGACCACTGGGGCTCTGCGCACCAGGGCCAGGGAGGCCCCGCAGGCGCGGGCCACCACGCTGGCTGCTCGACGGCGACGCGGTCGGCAGCGGGGACAGGCGCGGGGCAGTCAGGCGACGCTGCGCTGGGAGGCTGCGCTGGCGCGGTGCAAGGCGGAGGCGGCGCTGGGGCTGAACGGCTGCTCGGGGGCGAGGGCGACTTTCAGACCCTGCAGGGGCGAAAGGGGGGGGCTTTCCTCCCGTGAGTTCGGCCCGTGCTTGTTGGAGCCGTTCGACCAGGCGTCGGCCCCAGGGTGCGGCCTGCTTGCGGCTCCTGGTGGGGTACCTCTTTCTCAGCAGTGGGACGGTTGGGCGGAGGGCCAGACCCAAGGTGGGCTGGTCGGGGTGTTCGGCCATCAAAGGTAATTACGGCCCCAGGATGTCAAACTCGGCTGGCCTGGAGGAGTCTTCCAACCGGCAGCCATGGGCGTCGGCCTCATGGTACGGCCCTGAGGGAGAGGCGGAGGGATTCAGCCCCTCGAAGTCGCAGCCTCTCCCTCACATGCAGAAGCCGTTCGGCACCTCCCAAGACGCGAACGGCCAGGCTGACATCGTGTACGTTGCTCGTGAAGGCCTGGAAGCGTACCCCGCGCGCTGCCCAGTGCGCCCTGCACGGGGCTCGAGCCCCCCGCTCGCCCCGCCCCCCTGCCGCGGGATGGTGCTGCCCTCCCGCGGGCCCCTGGCCAGCCAGCTTCCTTAGCTGTGCAGCCGCCCCGGGCCGTGCCCGCTCGCCGCCGGAGGAGGACGTGCACCTGTCGGCTCACCGCGATCAACGCGGCGTCGTGGGTGCCCCCGGGCGAGTACCAGCACGCGGCCGACGGGGAGTCGACGCTGGCCACCGGGGTCCAGAAGCATCACCGACTAGCCTGGGACTTGGCTACGCAGCAGCGGGCCTCCAAGGATGCGGGCTGGCACGGGGTCTGGAGCGCCGCCGCCCCGTTCGCCCGCGTCTGCTGCGGGCTCGGTGGGAGGGGTGGCCGTCCTGGCCCGCGCATCGGTCCAGGTCACGGCCCCCCCTGGGCGCGGCCCCCCTCAGATCGTGCCAGGCAGGTTGGTGGCAGGCCACGTCCGCGCGGGCCCGCGAGCGGGGATTGTGATTCTGAACGTCTACCTTCACGCTGGAGAGGGTCTCTCGGGCAGCAACCTTGGCATCATCCGGCAGCTGTCGAAGTAACTGGGGCAGCTGGAGTCCGAAGGCTACCACTGGGCCGTCTTGGGGGACTGGAACATGGAGCCGCAGGTGCTGGACTTCGGCTGGATCACGGAGCTTCGTGCGGTGGTGAAGGTGGCGGAGCCGCCGTCCTGCAGGCAAGGCAGTGGCTCGCGCATCGACTACTTCGTCGTCTCCAAGAGCCTGACGAGTCTGACCCAGTCGGAGGCTCAGCTGGATTTTTGGGCCAGCACCTGGCCGCACTGGCCTGTGCACCTCCCCATCAGTGGTACCCAGGTGGTTGCTTGGCAGAGGGTCCTCAACGAGCCGAAGTCCGTTCCGAAGGGAGCGGCGCTCCCTGGCTGTGTCCATGCGCCGTGGAGGTGGGGGTCGTGAGGAGGAACATTGCTGCGGCCCAGGATGACGCAGGCCTTCAATGCATCTGGGATATGCTCCCCGAGGGCATCGAGTCGGATATCCTGAACCGCAGGGTTATCGTCGGGGAGGAGCGCCAGCGGGCCGTAGGAAGGGGCACCGAGGGCGAGGTCAAGATCGCCCAGCACAAGGTCACCCTGCAGCCACCGCGCAAGCGGCATGTGCGTTCCCCTGTGCACAGGCTTGGGTAGCAGCGTCGGGTTGGGCGAGGCGCTTGATTGGTCTGCACGGCCGCATTGCGAAGGTCCTGCGCCTAATCAACAGAGAGCCCGTGGGCAAGCTCAGCCACCCCAGCGCGGTGCGGGAGAAGTGGCTGGCCTCGGGCGGGGCTGCGCTGGTCGAAGTTCATCGTCTCCTGGCGCGCGTCCAGGGCCACGCCCACTGGGCCCACCTGCCCGACTGGGCAAGGGCGCCCTTCCTGCGGTGAGGGGACGTCTTCCTGGGAGAGCGCTGGGGCAGGGTCCTAAAGCGGGCCATCGCCGAGGCCCAGAAGCAGGAGAAGCTCAACACCCAGGCAGCCCAGGGGCGCTGGAAGGGCTGGATCGACCAGGCCTTTGCAGGGGGAGCGGGCGCAGCGCGCGCCACCTCCAAGGTCCCTGCGCTCCAGGAGGTGGTCCAGGCCAGCGATGGGTACGACCGCGACGCGCTGGTGGAACGCGAGCTGCGAGCCTGGGAGGACATCTGGAACTTCCACGGCCTCAAGCAGATGGCCCTGCCCTCCGACGCGTGCGACTGGGATCAGCTCCCGCCGCTCGCTCACCACGCCGTGCGGGACGTGATCCGCTCGTTCCCGTGGCGCACGGGGGTTGGACAATCGGGTATCCCGCCCAGGGCGCCCGAGGACATCTCGGACGAAGCAATTGATGCGATGATCGCGGTCTTCCACAAGTGCGAGGAGCTGCTGCAGTGGCCCAGCAGACGCCTCATCAACATCATGGTTATACTGCCCAAGCCAGACGGAGGCAGCCGCCTCATTGGGCTCATGCCGACGCTGATGAGGGCGTGGAGTCGTGCGCGCCGCCCAGTCATCAAGGCTTGGGAGCTGGCTAACCCCTCTTCACTGGTGTGGGTGGTGGGGCCTGGGCGCTCCAGCTCAGACTCGGCGTGCGATCTCAACCTGGCCAAGGGGCAGGCGCAGCCGGCAGGCTGGGACTCAGCGGAGGCCGCCCTGGACCTCTGGAAGGCCTATGAGATGGTGACGCCCGAGGCCCAGTTGCAGGAGGCCCGCGCCTTGCACTTCCCGCTGCGCCTCACGTGGGTGCTCGTGTCCACGCACCGCCAGCCCCGTGTGCTGGCCGCCTTCAACACGATGTCGCGGGCGGTTGTGGCGTGGCAGGGGGACATTGCGGGCTGCGGGAACGCCGACTCACTCCTGCTGATGCTAACACCGCGCGCGCTGCAGAGAGCCGGCGCCATAGCGCCCGCAGTGCAGCCGCGCGGCCTGGTGGATGACGTCACGCTGGCGTGGACGGGGCCGTGCGCGGGCCACAGTGAGGACCCGTCCAAGGCGTTGGCCAGCTTCGCTGCCAGCATGGTGGATCTCAAGCTGGTCATGCAGCCGCAGACGTCAGGTTTCCTGGCGTCCTCGAGGAGGAAGGCCAAGCTGCTGGGACCCGCGATGCAGCAACGGGGGCTCAAGCCTGCAGTGCACTCCACCAGCGACAGGGGTGGTGGCGAGGCAGTCGCGCGCGGTGCCTGTGGGCCCTCCGAGTTCCACGGGCCTCACCAGTGAGGCCGCAGTCGGCGCGAGGAGCGGAGAGCGCGCCGTTGCTGGATGGGGCAACGTGGGCAGGGCTGCGCGTTGCAGGAGGGCTCCCGCCGAAGCCACCAGAGGCAAGCAATGACATGTACGCCCTTCAGGCGTGGGGGCAGGCGGGCCCGCTGGAGGACGTTTTGGCGCAGCTGGCGTCTTGGTGGACCACGGGCCTGCACGACCAAAGTGAGGCCTACGCGTGCTGGCTACAAGAGTGCGTCGACTACGTGTACAGGCTGCTGGGCGAGCCCAGGTTCAGTGGCTTCTTCAGGTACGTCAGTGCTGACAGGCTGGGCGCGGAGGAGCAGCGGCGGGCAGAGGAGTTCTGTGAGCGGGGCTGGCAGGATGGGGCTCCCTTCCGTGAGGCCCACATCGACCAGGCCCTGCAGCTACAGGGCCAGGCGTTCAGAGCCCGAGCCCACCAGTTCCGCGGGTACATGGCGGCGGGCAAGGCGTTCCTCTGCGACCGCGGCAACGCCCAGCACGTATGGGCGCGGGACCGCCGCCTGTACCCCACCGCCTGCGACTCGCCCGCGTCGGAGGCTGAGGAGGAGGACTGGATCGACCTCGACGACGACAACCTGGAGCTCATCAGGAACATGGGCGCGCAGGGCGTGGCGGCCATGAGTGGGCGGGTGGGGCAGGAAGACCAGCGGGGTAGTGGGCGGGGCGACCAGCGGAATCGGTCCCGCGCGCCACCGCCTCGCCGAGGTGGACAATCCCCTCAGCTGCCCACGCAGAGCGGCGAAAGCGAAGGACCTAGGCCGCATGCTCCACCGCCAAGCGGAGGGCCGCCTGCGAAGCCGCCCCCTGGAGGAGACGACGAAAGTGCTTCCCCAAGCAACAGCTCATCCCACGACGTCAACGAGGACCTGGAGCTGCTGTACCGCACCCGCAGGAACTTCGCTGCGGCTTGGGTCTTCGGCTTGCGGCACCCCGACCACGCGGAGAGCTGCTGGCGGGCTTGGGCGGGGCGGTACGCCCTTGCGTGGCTACGCCAGACGGCCAGCGCCGCCGCCCGTACGGAAGCCAACCAACGGGCGGGTCCGCTGGGGCTGCAGGCCCTAGTCCAGGCGCTGGTCAGGCAGACTTGGCTTCGCAATGCGAGGGTGCGGCGGGCCACTTGCAACCACCTGCTCAACCTGCCACCTGCCGTTCGCGGACTGGCATTATGTGGCTGCAATGCTGTGGGCTTCCGTCGACGAGGTGGTCCGCACCATCGAGGCCCTGATCGGAACGGAGGAGACGGCCAGCCTGCCCAAGCTCCCCAACTTCGCAGGGCAGCTGCCTGGTGAGGGGCCCCCAGGGAGCGACGCCACCACCCAGAACGGCATCCCTGCCACTGGCAGCAGCGGAACCCCCTGCGCTGGGCGCGGCGCACCCTTGGCTGGCCTGGGCACCATCCTGGGGCAGCAGTGCAGGCCCTGGCAGCGATGACGACGACCCCGATCCCGACGCAGCGCCCTCTGGCCTCCCACAGCAGCCGCCGCCAGGCCTGCCTGGCGGGGATGGGGGACTTCGACATGGGGGAACATGCGGCGGAGGTGGACTTCGTCGACAGCCCGCCGCTGGGGGACGCCTTGCCGCGCCCGCCTGCAGCAGAGGACGACGAGTGCGCCCAGGGCGACTCAGGGCAGCGGCCCCCTGACACGGCCGCGGCGAGGGCCCAGTCTGGCCTGCCCGTGGCGGCTGCCTGCGCGCTGGCCGCGGCGGCGGCAGCGGCCCTACGGGCGCCAGGCCCAGGAGGAGGCCAGGAGGAGGAGCAGCCACCTCCGACGGCGGCGCGCAGGCAGTTGCGCAGCCCGACGCGGCGCCTCTCGGCCAAGACGCCGCGCGGGGAGGTCAGATTGCAGAGTCAGGAGCTGGGCCACGGCATGCGAGAGGCGGGGCCCTACTACGCCTTCTGCTGCAAGTGCGGGGCCTTCGCCAAGCTGCAGCGGGCGGATCGCGCCAAGGGCCTCAAGGCGGCGTGCGGCGGCCGCGTTGGCGACAGCAGCTGTACCTCGCCCGCCTCCTGGATGGGCGGGACCCCTACACGGGGAAGCCGCTGGGCGGAGGCTGAGCGGCGGCCTGGCTGCCCCTGCGCTGGAGCTGCTGGCGTGCTGGTGGCTGGGCCCCTCCTTGGGCCGCGCGCCGGGCCCCTGTGGCGACGCCAGCTGGGGGTGCGCGCGGTTGCTCGACGGCCGACGGCCGTGCGGCGAGCAGGGGCTCGCCGTCCTGATGCGCGGGCTGGCGGCGTGAGGCCGCCGCGCCCCCGCGGGTGTTGCGCTGCGCGTTCGCGGCCAGGCCTCGACCCGACTGTGGCCGCACCGATGGCGGTGCGAGAGAGATCCATCTGCGAGAGCACCCCGGGCCCGGAGTCAGGGCGAGAGGGCCCACAGCGTGAACGAATCGCGACCCCTGGACTTCAGTGACGATGACCCCGCCGTCGTCGTGGTGGGCTCCCGGTGCTGGGCGGCGTCCTCGGCCTTCGGTAGCTCGGGCCCTCAGCGCCGTTCGGGACGATCCAGGCACACCCGGAGCGCTCTCGGCGAGGCGCAGATGCTGGAGGGCACCCCCGAGGCGAGGAGACCCGTGAGAACCAGCGGGGAGCTGCACAACGAAGACGCTCCAGACGTCTCCCGATCTCATTTTTCCATCCGCGGCCCAAGAGCTCCCGACCTCGGGCCCAAGAGGGTCATTTTTTCGCTCCGCGTATCGGTTTTGACGACCCCGGAGCGCAGAAGCGGCCTTTGCAGGGCCGAAGCGTAAGAACCACGCCGCGGAATCGACCAATGATCATGCCATGTCGGAGGTCCAGAGCCGACGTCGGCGACTCCGTCGTCGTCGTGCCCTGAGATCCGACGACGCAAAACATTCAGCATCGTGGAAAATCACAACACCAACCCCGGACCCCATCTTTGTGTGGCACTTCTGCAGCCGGGTGGACCTGTGCGGGGTCTGGGGCCCGGGCCCGAAATACGGCGACGACGCCCGGCTCGAAAAAGTTGCGACATCAGGATCTTAGAGTGCCCAGACCTCCGACGTCATCCTTTTTTGACGACGTCGACCTCCAGCGGTCTCGATCCCGGAAGCGGCTTTTCATCCCGAGGCGTTTTGTTGACGGTCCCGTGGCCGGGCGAGAGTTCTCAGAAACAGAACATATTAAAAGCGCGCGTATGACGCCAGGAACTCAGGGTGTGTGGGCTTTTGAAACATTTGGTCTGTCTCAACACCTCAACCTTAGGGCGCGGAGCGCTCCAGGGGCGCCGCCGAAGGCGGCGACCGGGTGTTGAGATCGCCCTGGGCTACTCGGGGGGGCCTGTTGAGGCCGGCTGGGACTGCTCGGGGGGCCTGCTGAGGCCACCGGGGCCTACCTGGGGAGGCTGTCTGTGCGCAGCCCGATTCCTTACCAGTCTCAGGGTGGGTAGGATCACACATCATCGAATCGGGAAATCGGATCGGATCGTAATGTGCGTCAGATCAAGCCGCATCGCCACGGAATCGGAATCGAATCGGATCGGCTAGGCCACGATGCACAACAGCGCCATGCAAGCATCGGGCCGCATCGGACCGTCGAAATATTGAAATCGAATCGGATCGAAATGGCCGAAACCGATATCGAATCGGATCGATCGGATCGAAATGGACCCTGGGGTGGGTGGGCTCCTGGTACTCGGCGGCCAGCATGGCCCGCCTCGCACAATACAACAATTGACGATCTCAAACCTGTGATGTCTGGAACTGCTGGTTTCGCAGGACCCCTGTGGTGAGCTTCCGCCCGCCTCGCCAGCTTGCCAGCCTGGCCTGGGCAGACGCACCTGTGGTACGGTCCTCCCTCTTGACAGCACGCGCTTGCAGGAGGAGGAGGAGGAGGAGGAGGAGGAGGAGGAGGAGGAGGAGGAGGAGGAGGAGGAGGAGGAGGAGCAGGAGGAGGAGGAGGAGTAATGGCAAAAGGGGGGGAGGGGGTGAAGGGAAAACACCTCCTCACTCTGCGCCGCCCCGCTCCGCGGAGCCGGCGTCGGGCACGAGAGAAGCTGGGCTCCTGGTACTCGGCGGCACGAGTGGCCCGCCTCGCGGCCGCGGTGACCGGAGCCTCCGCGGGCGCCGCGGGCTCCGCGGGCGCCACGGGGGGCTCCGGGGCGGCCGCGCGGAGCGGGGCAGTGCTCCTCTCCGCCGGGGTGGGGGCATACACGCTCGGGGGCTCTTGTTTGGAGTCCCGAAGCGGTGCGGTGACAGACCATGCGGTGACCTCGAAATCCCCCAAGACCTCACTGCACGCTTCGTCAACGCACGGTTTTAGGACCTCGGATGCCCCAAGCGCCGGAGACGTCCTCGGAGAACGACCCGAGTGCCCAAACCGTGCGGTGACCCCGAATCCCCACCGACTCACCACACGGTGTAGTCACCACCCCGTTTGGAGGCCCCCGATCTTGGACAGCGCGTCGCCGCGGCGGCCTTGGCGACACGCTACATGTGCCTTGCAAGCGGATAGAGTACTGCCGCTTCGCCGCGCGGGGCGTGAGTCTCGGAAAAGGCTGGGGACGTTGACGCTTGGAGACCAGGAAGTGGATGGCGTGGTGCAAGCGTGGCGGGCCAGAGCCGGCGGAGCGACACGCTATCCTAAAGCTCCCGACGAGGAGGAACGAGGAACGGCACGGAGGAACGAGGAGGAACGGGGAACGGGGAACGGCACGGAGTTGCCTGCATCGTGGATCGGCGAGGGTGCGGTCGGGAACTTTTGGATAACCTGTCGCAAGGGAACCACAGGCGACACGCTATTCCTTGCGAAAGGATAGCGTGTCGCTCCGCTCCGCGCGGCGGGAGGCCCAGGAAAGCTCAGGAAGTGGACGCTTGGGGTCTGGGAAGTGGACAACTATGGAGTGTCGCGCAAAAGCGTGGTGGGCCAGAACCAGCGGAACGACATGCTATCCAAAAGTTCCCGGCCGCAGGGCTCGGATTCCGCCGCCGAGCTGAGTTTTTTTCTCTCGTGGGGATGAAGGCCACGTGCGAATCGTCGACGGCCGTTGACGATGACGACGGCGACGGCAGCCAGCCTCGAGGCTCGGGGGAGGGAGGGCGGGGGACCAAGGAGGATCGAGGACCGAGGAAAGGACCGAGGGATCCAGGATCGATGCGTCCCCCACTTAGCCTATATCCGGGGCACAGAAAGTGACAGATACATCTGCGTTCGGAGATCCGCGCAGATTTCGGCGCTTGATCCTCCAGGCGGCGCCTCCGGCGCCGCTCCTGGCGCGCGCCGCGCACGATTGGAGGTCCAGCGCAGATCCCCAAAAAACCGCGCGGACCCCCCAATGGTCGCGTTTCTGTTCTTTTTTGTTCCTCGATCTGCTCCCCAGTTGGGGAAACGCAAAGGTACACATACCGCTACTCCCCGGACCTCTCCCGGGGTGCGTTTTGACCAGGATTTCGAAGCGAATCCAGCAGTGGCGACGAGGGCCTCCCAGCAGGCCCCAACAAGGGGAAAACGGGCGAGGGGGCAGAGGTATGGGTACCTTTTCCTCCTCCGACCAGTGATCCTCGTCGTCTGGTCTTCGGGCCGTGACTCGGGCCTCTGGCGGCCCCGCGGGGCGATCTGAGCGCCTGCAGACACCCCATCGGCGAGGCGCAGCGGCCGGAGTGCATCCCGAGGCTGCAGGCCCGTCGATCGCCGACGGACACGTCCGTAAACCTCGGACATCGCACCCGCCCCCCCCCACCTCGAACCTCGAGCCTCGAACCTCGAACCTCGAACCTCGAACCTCGGACCTGGAACCTGGAACCTCGAGGCCCTCGAGGTCGGCCCCGCCTCCTGTGGAGCACGTGCCGGCCGCCCCAGCATTCCTGCAGGTCTGCACACGACATGCTGCGAGAACAAAACAATGTTCTACGACGAGCAATGTCCTCCTCCTCCTCCTCCTCCTCCTCCTCGTCCTCGTTCTCAGAACATACAGCCGATGGCTTAACGCAAGGCTGTCTCACGCAGAAGCGTTATGACAGCATTTCGTGCAAACCAGAGAGGTTTGCAGTCAAACCATTCCTTGGTGGGCCTATAGCAGGGGCCTCCCAACTGGGGTTCGAGATGGGGCCGGGAGATTTCGCCGCATCGCCAGTGCATTGGCGATACATGGGCGATACATCGGCGATGCATCGGCGACGCATCGGCGCTATCGGGCGTCGAGAAAATCGGGCTCCACATCGAACGGCATCGCTGATTGCGGCGCGAACCTCCGACCCCATCTGCTCCGATCACACCTGGGAGGCCAGCGGAGGAGAAGGAGGAGGAGGAGGAGGAGGAGGAGGAGGAGGAGGAGGAGGAGGAGGAGGAGAGGAGGAGAGGAGGAGGAGAAGGAGGAGGAGGAGGAGGAGGAAAAGGAGGAGGAGGAGGAGGAGGAGGAGGAGGAGGAGGAGGAGTGGAAATCCAAGACTCATCAACGATTTTGTGAGAAACCCTCCCCCCAAGCTCCGTCTTCGCAGGCCCCTACAAGGGTTCACTCCCACTTAAGAAACTGCCTCATTGGGAGAAAACGGTTTGAAGACCCTGGAAAGCACCAGAACACCACTCTCGGGACTCTCGCACCACGAATCAACATGACTGTTGAGTCTTGACGATCCGGAAACGTGACAGAACACCAGGCCTGGTACTTCAACGCCGCGAATGACTGTAACTGTTGCGCCCCCACAGTCCTGAGTCTTTGCTGAACATCAGCTTTGGCACGTTAGCCATAGGAATCCGTTGACCTCTGGCAAATGTTCAAGACGAATGTGCGCGGCGCTAAAGCGAAAACCGCATTTTGAAAACGGCCCGCCCTCAGTCCGTGAAGTTTCTTTTGCAGATTTCGACAAGAATGTGCGCGGCGCCAAAGCGAGAACCACATTTTGGAAGTTATTCGCGCTCAATCCGTGAAGCTTTTGCAAATGTTTCAACGTGCGCGCGGCGCTAAGGCGAGAGCCATATTTTGAAAACCACCCGCCCTCAATCCGTGAATCTCTTGCAAACTTTCGAAACGAAAGTGCGCGGCGCTAAAACGAGAACCAACTTTTGGAAGCGACCAGCCCTCCATCTGAGGAGGAGGAGGAGAAGGAGGAGGAAAGGCAGGAGAAGGAGGCGAACAAGGATGAGGAAACTGATGAAAAAGAGAGGAGTAGGAGTAGGAGTAGGAGTAGGAGTAGGAGAAGGAGGAGGAGGAGGAGGAGGAGGAGGAGGAGGAGGAGGAGGAGGAGGAGGAGGAGGATCGAGTTTTTTTCACAACGTCGACCCCCAGAGGTTTCGACCCATTCCTCGACTACACGCAAGAGTGACCCTAGGCAAGGGTGACCTTTGGTGCCAGGCTTTTGGGGGGCGCGAAGGTGCGAAACCTAAGCGCGCAGACTGCTGCGATCGCATCGCGCTCAACGATCGGGGGGACCCCCGTGAGCCCGCACCAAGGTCACTCCGGCAAAAGGTCACTCTTGGGCGTAGTCGAATTCCCTGGGGCCAGCTTGTCGTCCTGAGTCGCTCTGTGACAGTCCCGGGGGCCGGCGAAGTCCTAAAGAGGCCGAGCATAGCAAAAACCATGCGTCTGAATTTTTCATGACTCGAGGGGGTCCGGGGAGGAAAACTCAGGAGAGGACCGAAGGGCTTTGTCGCCCCGATGCGCAACGCAAAACAAGTAGCGTGTTGACACGGAGCTCAACACGTAGACTGAAGATGTAGGCCTGGCGTCAGACCTTCGCTAAAACGTGGGCCACTACATGCCGAGCCAGCAACCAATTTGCTTTCACGGGTGTTTTGAACACACGGTACGTGCTGCGTTTCAGAACGGGCGCCTCAGGGAAGGTAAGATGGTGCGGGCACAAGACGAGCCAACAAATAACCCCCACAACTACCACCAGGTACCAGGACGCTGGAACATACACGTGGCTGGATTCACATGCGGAACACCTGGGGGCCACGCACTGGGCACACACGCGATAGCATGGCCTACGCTACATACCATAGCAGGGCCGAGCTGCGTTTTAACACGGGCGTATCAGTGCAGCGAAGCTTGACACTGTCTCGGAGAAGGGCGACTTGAGACACTGGAAACTCAACATCGGCTCAAAATCGGTCCCCAGACCCTCCCGGGTTCAGACGCACCAGTTGTCCGAGCTGCGCCCAGTCGAAGCGAGGAGGCCCCCCCCGAAGACCAACTACCAGTGTCTTAAACGGCTCTCCTCTGACTGCCGAGGAGGACCGAGGAAAAGGGCCTCGGGGATCTACTGCCCCGGGTCAATCCAAAACCGGGCCAGTCGGGCTTCGCAGGATCCTGCAAGATCCTGCAGGATCCTGCGCGCTAGCCTGGATCAGTGCAACCCCTAGCTCTGCAGGATCCTGCAAGATCTGGCGCTCTGGCTGACCTCCGTTTGCATTGTGACGCCAATCTCAAGGCTCGGGGGTTGCTGAAGGTGCCCTTGGCCCAAGGTGCCCCCGGCTTTTCGCTCCATTTTGGAACCCGTGGGGCCCCCTGGGTCTCGTGAGGGCTCTGGGGGCCGTGGGGGCCTCCTTGGAAATCCTGTGGGCACCTTGGGCCAGGGGGCACTTCTGGCAAGACCCGAAAGGCTCCCGAGGACCGCACCCGCAGGGAAGATTGGCGGCCGCGGCGCCCGCGCGCCCCTCCTCGGAGGCTCCCCGCCGCGGCGGCGGGCTGGCCGCCGCGCGCGGCGGCGGGCCGCGGAGGCGCCGGCCGCGAGCGCGGCGGCGGCCTCCGGCTGGCGGCCGTCGTCGCAGCGGGTCGTCGCAGCGGGGTGTGTCCGTCTCCTCCTCCTCTCCCTCCTCCTCCTCCTCTCCTCCTCTCCTCCTCCTCCCTCCTCCTCCTCCCTCTCCTCCTCCTCCTCCTCCTCCTCCTCCTCCTCCTCCTCCTCCCTCCTCCTCCCTCCATCGGATGTCGGGGTCTCGCACCGCGACTGCGGTATTGTGCAACGCCGCGCACATGACCACATGTGCGCGCGCGTCGCGCCGTGCGCGGCGGCACGCCCGCGTCGCATCGTCTGGGGTCTCGCTGTGGACTTCTGGGTCGCCGGACGATCACGACCCAGAACAAGGGAGGGTCTCTGATCAGATTGCCGCCTCCTGGGCGGGGGTCGCCAGCGGGGGTCCCAAGGGAGGTCCTGCCTGCGTCGGGTGAAGGTGGTCCCGGGTCAAAATGCTGCCCCCTCGGGGTCCCGGCGGGTTCCGGGCGGTGCGCCAGCGGGGGTCCCGGGGGAGGTCCCGCCTTCAGGGCCAGCGGCGCTGGCCGTAAGGCCTCCACAATCCTCTGACCTCTCCTCCTTGTCCCTTCGAGCTAGACGTGCTCAGAACCCGAAACCATGCCACCCCCCACCACCCCTCTCAAAAAACAAAACAACGACACTTTGTGCCCGAATATTGGACCATGCGTGGGCTCCCCGCGCCCACTTTGTATTGTTTATTGACCAGGGCGGCGGGGGGGTAACATGCTGCCCGATGTGCGCATGCCCACCATCCCTGCCAAAGACCGATGCAAACTGATCGCGGGCGCACACACCACACACTGTACCATGATGGCCACTCCACCATCACTTTGCATTGGCGTTTGACAAGGATAGTGGTGGGGGTGAGTCGACGTGTTTCCTGATGTGTGCTGTCACGTGGCCAACTTGGCGCGCTTGGGCATCAAGGGCGCTTGGCGCACCTGGTGCGCGAGGCGCGCCCGGGATGCGTGGCGCAACTAGCCAGCGTCGCGTACCTGGCGTCTGTATTGCTTTCCATTAGCGGCCCATCCAAGGTCGACCGCTGAATATGCTGAGGTGTGGGTGCTACGTATGACATGGCACCCGAGCGACTGGGAGAGTGCGGTTGCGGCTTGTGGGTAGCTTGATCAGTGCTCCTCCCACTCTACCGGCCCCTAACCAGGGCTAACGCCTGTGGCCAACATCCATGTCTGAAAAACAATATGCGATTCAATTTGCGACAGAAGATGTATTATGTTGGGGCGCACCGCGATCACTTTGCACTTGTTGTTCACAGGAACGGCGGGGGTGGGGGGGCGTATATTGCCCGCTGCGCGCAGGCCCACCACCCTTGTCAACAACGAATGCGCAGCGCCCGTTGCGGCAAACTCGTGGACCATGCGCGGGTCCCCCGCGACCATTTCGCATGATTTTTGGTACATGGATGATGGGGGTGCACTGGCACGCGCGGCGCACCTCGCGGGCGTCACGCACTTGGCTGGCATCAGCATTGGTTCCCGATGGTTGTCGACGGCGGCCGCTGCCTATGCTGAGACTCGGGTGAGGCTCATGTGATCGGAAGGCGGGTGTGAGTGAGCGAGGCGGCCGTCCTTCGGGGGCGAGGGGGAGGGGGTAGATCGACCTCTCCCCCTTCCGTTCTGGGCCTGGGTGGAGGGGGGGGGGGGGGCTCGGGGCGCCAGAGCGTCCAAGGCCCTCGATGGGCCCAAGAGGGCCGCTGATAGCACAAGATGGCCTTCCAAGATGGTTCAAGATAGCCTCATCTGGCTCAACGCAACTTCCAACATGTCTCCAAGAGGCCCCAAGGCCGCCCGCAGACAGGTCCAAATAGCCACGGAGTCTCCAAAAGACGCCCCCGAGAATCCAAGAGAATGCCAAATCTCTTCAGCACTAATAACAAAACAATGGTGCTTGCAGTCCCGGATGTTCGCTTCCGGTTTGGTTCTGACGAGTCAAGGTGGCTCCAAGATCGCCCATGAGAATCCTGGGAGGGGCCCAAGCTGGCTCCAAGACGGCCTCAATAACGCGCCCAAGAGCGCCCCAAGATCGCCCCAAGAGCGCTCCAAGAGGCGGTGTCGCTCCTCTGACGGTGGGCACTAACTCAGAACCCCATCATTTGATCGATGGCTTCCAAGATGGCCCCATTAGGGCACCCAAGATGGCCCTGACAGAGCCACAAGAGGGCCCCAGCAGAGTCCCAAAGGCGTCCATCATGGCCCCAACGTTGCCTGAGCAAGCTGCCAAGAGGCTCCCAGATCGAAAGATCCGCAAGGGCATGTATAGTTGTCTCGTGGGTCTGCTCGCGCTGATCCTGGACTTCGGTTTGACGACTGCTCCCGACATTGTTCCACTTCTTGCTCCTGCACTTGCCTGGTCAACACAACTCGCTTTGACATCGTTTCCGAACGGGCTGACGCAGAGATGCAAATCTTGAAGGATTTCGACATGCCTCCCAGATTTCCCAGGGACAAACACAACACGCATGTTCTTCTCAACTATCGGGCTGTGGGGGCCCTCACCGTTCTATGATGCAAAGAATGTGGCGTGCCGTGCTGTGCCCGCAAAGAAGCCATGCCTATGAATCTTAGAGCTCGCAACGGGTGCCGTGTGCCATGGCGCGCCGTGTGTCTGTGCCGTGCCTGGGCCCCAGAGTGCGGCACATGTGCCGTCGCGTGCCGTGCCCGAAATGCCGTGGCGTGCCCGGATTGTCGGAATGCGGCCACTGTGCCGTGCGACGCCCGAAAGCCGTGCCGTGCCCTCGCGCCGTGCTCAAACCTGAGACTACAAAAAGTGTGCCGTGCCGTGCCTGCGTGCCGAGGCGGTGCGCAGGTTCCCTGCTGTGCCGTGCCGAGACGGTGCGCAAATTCCCTGCTGTGCCCTGCTGTGCCGTGCCGTGCCGTGCCCTGCCCGCGCGCCGTGCGGTGCCGCGCTCGGGTGCTTGCTGCACCGGCTGCCCACACCGAGCCTGCCCACTGTGATGCTGCCTCGCTGTGTGTGTGTGTTCTCATGCGGCCCTGCTAGGGGTCTTGCTGCACGGTGCAGTGAGAGAAAGTCCAGAGCGACCGCCAAACTTTGACAAGGTGCCACCCGCCATCCTTGTGGCTGCTGCGCAATGATGCACACATGTGGAGCTTGCTTGGAAGATATCTAGAGCGAGAACATCATTTTGAAAACCAGCCGGCCTTCATCCATTTTTGTTGCACAGTCCTCGGGTCGTTCGCATATTGGCACGGAAGTCTCAAGCGAAAGCCGCACTTGAAAAAGAGCCATCGTCCATCCCTGTAGCTGTTGAACTGTATGAACGAATGTACGCAGCGAGAGCCCCAAATTGAAAACGACTGGCCGTCCATCCTTGCAAGCTTGAAAACGAATGTGCGCGTCGCCATGGCAGGAGCCCGATTTTGTCAAGGATCCGCCCTCCGTTGGTCAATTGTACTTCTGCAAGCATGTAGGATGAATGCGCGCGGCGTTAACGCGATAGCTTAATGTAGGAAACAATCAACCCTCCATCCTTGTAATTGTTGCAAGCTTATAAGACGACGGAATACATTTTGACAAAGACCCGCCCTTCATCCTTGTAACTGTCTGAAACCTGGAGTTTCAAAACCACAAAGTGCGAGGACATCTTAAGCCAAACGCCCAGCCAGCCCTATAGACACGAGTGGTGTGCAGACGAGGAGGTGTTAACTATAAGGAAGAAGAGGATGGAGAAGGAGGAGGAGAAGGAGGAGGAGGAAGAAGCCGGCGTCCTACTCCTTCTCCTGCTCCGCCTCTTCCTCCCTGCCCAGGGGGGCACCCGAATGGGTCCCCCCCCGTCGCACGGGGGGACCGCTGGGCTGTGGGTTTGGGCCCCTGTCCGACCACGCCGCGGCAGCAAACCTGCCGGACCACTCGCGCTTCCAGAGCACGCCGCCTCCCTTCGGAGCTGACTGCAGGCGCTCCCTCGAGAGTGAAGCTGGAGGATGAGGGGGGAGGGAGCCAGGAGAGACTCCTCCTTCTCCTCCTCCTCCTCCTCCTCCTCCTCCTCCTCCTCCTCCTCCTCCTCCTCCTCTCTTCCTCCTCCTCCTCTCGGGTCGGACGAATGGGGGTGCTGGCAATTAAAAGGCTGGCGAATCAACTCACGTATCTGGTTTCCCTCCCCGCGCCGCCCGGCGCTGGAGGCGCCCATGCATTGGGGGAAGCGCACGTCGACACTGCCGAAAGCAGCTGCACGCAGCACATTTAGCCCGCCCCCGCCCCCCTCCCTGTCCCAATCCCCCCCTTTCGTCTGCCCTCGTCGATTTTAGACTCTTGAGTAGTCAAGCCCTCGGCGGCCAGTCGGGATGCCTCGGGCACCCCCCAAACGCTCTCGGCGAGGCGCCGCTGCCGGAGAGCTCCCCGTGGCTGGAAAACCACCGAGAACCAATGAAAACTCCTGAACACCTCGGGCCACCGCCGTCCGACCCGACCCGACCCGACGCGGCTCGCCGATGCCGCGCCAGCGACACGTGCGTGCGGCTGCCCTCGGCGGCGGCGGCGGCCTCCTCCGCCCTCCTCCCGGGGCGTTGTCCTCCTCGGGCCCCCCCATCCCTGGAGGCTCCCGCCCCTCCTCCTCCCAGATGGGGCCCCTGGCTCCTCAGACCTCCTCAGACCTCAGACCTGCTCCTCAGACCTCCTCCTCGGACCTCCTGCTCCACCGAGAGAGTGAGGAGGAGGAGGAGGAGGAGGAGGAGGAGGAGGAGGAGGAGGAGGAGGAGGAGGAGAACCAGTATAAACCCAAGACGCATCAACGATGTTGCAATAAACCCTCACGGGTCCCTTCCAAAATTTCTATTCACGGGTACCTAGCAAAATCTGTTTTCATTGCGGGAAGGGCCCCGTTGGAAAACAAGCATCACGAATCAACTTGACTGTTGGGTCCTGACAGTCCTAAGTCTTGCCAGAACACCTTTCCTGGTTCTTGAATACTGCGAATGAGCTTGACCGTTGCACCCTGACAATCCTCAATCGAGTACCACTCCTAAGACTTCAACCATACGAATCCTTGAAACTGCTACGAACTTTCAAGACGAATGTGCGCGGCGCTAAATCGAAAACCACATTTCGAAAAGGAACCGCCCTCCACCAATGAAACTGTTGTAAGCTTTGAAAACGAAAGTGCGCGGCGCTACAGCGAGAACTACACTTTGGAAACCGTCCCGCCCTCCATCCGTGAAGATGCTGCAATGTTCTAAACAAAAAACGAATGTACGCGGCGCTAAAAGCGAGATCCACATTTTGACAACGACCCGCCCTCCATTCGTGAAACTGTTACCCGGCCCACCTTACCAACACGTCTGGAGGTGCGACAGGGATGAGACATTTAGAAGGACAAGGGATAGAGGAGGAGGGGGAGCAACAGGAGGAGCAGGAGGAGGGGGGAGGGGGAGGCGGTGGAGGAGGAGGAGGAGGAACATGTCTGAGATGAGCTTATGTTCTGTTTGCGTCAAGGAGTCTCCGGAGGCTTCCGAAAGGGCCTCCACAGACTTCGAGGGACTTCCAGAGACATCATTTCTCCTCAGAAGCTCCCTGGTTGGCAGATGCAGGAACGAGGATGATGTGCTGTTTGTATGTTTGTTTTGACTTTTTGGTTCCTCCCGAAGGCTCTCGTCGCCACAACTCGACTCCGCTCGAAATTCTAGTAAAAGCGCGCCCCACTTGACGACAAGGCGGACGTTGCCAGTTGTCTTTTCGCAGTCCAAGGGGCCTGTCACAGAACCATGCGGGACGAAAAACAGACCTCCAGAAAGGGACAGTATCAGTCTGCGTTGAGAGAATCGGGAAATCGGATCGGATCGGAACGTCGGAAACGTGCATCGCATCGGGCTGCATAGGCACGGAGTGGGAATCGAATCGGATCGGCCGCGCCGGGATGCACAGCAGCACAGGCGGGCATCGGGACGCATCGGATCGACGGAAAGTCGACATCGAATCGGATCGAGCCGACCAGAGCCGACATCGAATCGTATCGACCAGATCTGTTTTTTGTCTTGGAGGATCGATCGGGCCGAAATGAACCCTGAGGGTGTCGAGAGGTCTGGGCGACACTGGCTCTTTCCGCCACTTTCCAGCCCCGCGGAGCCTCCCGAGGCCTCCAGGGGAGAACTGGAGACCTACACCGACCTCCCTCCTCTATACCTTTTCGTCGTCGTCGTCGTCGTCGCCGCAGCCACCGCAGTCGCCGCCGCAGTCGCCGTCGTCATCATCCTCGTTTTTGTCGTCTTTGTCGTCGTCTTTGTCGTCTTTGTCGTCGTCGTTGTCGTCTTTGTCTTTGTCTTTCTCTTTGTCGTCGTCGTCTGCCCTCTGCGGCGTTACAGGCACAGACGCCGACGCCGACGCCGCCGCCGACGACGACGCCCGCACGCGGCGGCCTCGGCGGCGGCCCCAATCGGCGGAGCTGGCGGCGGCGCGCGCCACGCGCGCGCGGCGCGCCACGCACGGCGCGGCGCCGCCGCGCCGCGGGCGGTGGCGCCGCCGCCGGCGACCGGAACCGTTGCCGGCGGCCCCGCGCCGGCCTGCATGGCGGCGCGCATCCGGTCGGCGGGCGGGCCGGCGGTCGGAGGCAACGATAGGGGCGAATAGCCCAGGGGGGAGTCAATGTCTTCGGTGGTCAATGTCTTCGGTGGTCAATGTACAGTCAACCCATATAGCAAGGATGTGAAATAAGGATGCAAGGGCCTTGGGCGCACATTTCGAAGCTCTTCGAGCGGGGCGCGGCCCACGAAAGTTGCCAAGGATGGGCCGGGGAGGCAAGGATGCAAGGGCACGCTCAGGAAAATGATCCATCCTTACTACGCGGGTTGACTGTGCATGTTCCCAGAGGCGCCGAGGGTCAATGTCTTCGGCGGGGCCCCTGGAGGGATGCGTGTCATGCCCGCCCCTGGGCTATTCGCCCCTGACGTCGCCTCCGAGGCTGGGCGGTCGGCCGCGGCGCCCGCCGCGGCGCAGAAGCGCCGGCGCGCTGCGGGGCGATCGCGACCGATCGGCGGCGAGCCGGCGCCGGCGGCGCGCGGACGCCGTGCAGCGCCCGGCGGCACCCCTCGCGGCGAGGGGTGCCGATGGCAAGAGCGGTGCCCAGAGGGGGGTGCGGAGGAAGCTCTCTTCAGTGCTGCGCGAACGCGCGCGTGTGCGAGGTTGGCGGGCGCAGCTGCAGTGAAGGGGGACGGATGGGCGAGGGGGAATGAAGTCGGGAGAGAGATGGGGGGAGGGATGTGGGCCCGTTTGCGCAGGGATGGAAAGGGGCGGGATCCGGGGGGTAGTGGAAGAGGAAAAATCACGCGGCTGCGGGGGAATTCCGTAGATTAGAAACTGCGCTCATCTCCCGCAAGGATGTGTGAGTAAACGTGGCCTAGAGTGCGCAGAGGATCATGGCAACGACTATTGCGATGGTCACAAGATTAATGGTGGTCATGATGATGACGATGACGACGATTCTGATATAGTTGATGGTGATGATGCTGATGATGACGAGCTGGCTCATGTGGATGATGGCGGTGATAAAGGTGAGGAGAATTATGGTATTGAGGGTGATGATGGTGGTGCCGATGATGGTGATCAGGATGCTGCGGATGATGATGATGATGATGATGAGGGCGGCGGTCAGGATTATGATTGTGGTAATGATGGTGGTGATGAGGAGGACGATGGCGATGGTGATGATGATGTGGGGGATGATAATGATGCTGATGATGGAAATGATGATGATGATGCTACTGATGACGATGAGGAAGATGTGGATGGTGAAGGTGATGGGGATGACGAGGGTGATGATGATGAGGATGATGGTGATGAGAATGATGATGGTGATGATGACGATGCTGGCTATGATGGTGATGCGAATGGTGATGATGATGAGGGTGAGGATGAATATTGTGGAAGTGATGATGGTGTGACGATGGCGATGATGATGAAGACGAGGATGCTGATGATGGGGATGAGGATGATACTGATGATGGAACCAGTGATGATGATAATGGTGATGATGCGGATGATGATGCCGATGTTGATGATGGAGGTGATGATGTTTATACATATATATATATATATAACTTCCCTCCCCCTGCGAGCCCCAAGGTTTCTTCGGCCATTTATACTCTGAGACTCCGCCACCCCGCACGGGGTACTGAGCGAGAGCGAAATCGCCATACATGACACACTACACCGCTGAAGATGCCATAGACACCCAGGAAGCCGAAGGAGCCGCCGAACAACCAGACCAGGTGCTGCATGGTACGACGGAGTCATTGACACCTGGGAAGAAGAACGGGCCGATCAACGAAAACACAACGCAGCACGAGAAAGCGGCCAATTCATTGCCAGTGTTGCTATTCGCGTCGACGGGGACATCCTGTTGAGTACGATACTATTCAGCGCGGCTTCTCTGTTCGGAGGCGCTCCAGTGCTGCTCGTGCGGATTAACCCCAGAGACGGACTTCCACATCCAGTGCGGATACTCGGCGAACGCATCAAGCTTTTCCAGATCGGGGTCGTATTCGGGGAACTCGATTTCAGTGGACACGAACGGCAAACGACTCTGACAGTAAGCTTCAACGGGTATGCGAGAACCACGAAAAATGATACAGAGAATATCATCATCACCGCCAGGCTCCTCCACGCAGATAGGCGGAGGCCGCGGCCGAGTACGACAAGAGGCACCAGCAGGCCGACGAAGTCCACGAAGACTTGCATCGATTTTCTCTATGTTCTCGCCAGCACGATCAAGCATGCTATTTGTGTCACGAGCACTTGCGCTCGCGAAGCCACCAGGGGAATGAAGCTCAGGCTCAACACGTTCTTGTTCACTATCATCGTCATCACGAGCAGCCTGATGCACAACGTGGGCAACATCTGGAAAGAAGACTGGCGCCGCCTTGTTGAACGGGAAAAGCGGAATCTCCGGCAACAGATGCACAACTGTACCGTCTGCCAGCGGTACCGCATCGCCATCGCCATGTCGTCGTGGGGCTTTGCATGCACGATCGCCACCGCCTTGAGACGCAGCCGCAGCCCATGGGTCGCACCCAGGGTCTAGCCAAGCAAGGATCAGGAGGGGCGGGAGGAAAGTCAACGCGACCGCGACGGCGACCGCGAGTACGATCGTCACCATCGTCATCAGGCCCTCCGTCGTCACCCCAATCATCAGCATGAGGTCGCGCTTAGGGCGAACGATCCAAACGGGGAGAAAGCCAAATACACACCTGTTGACGACCATCACTATGACGATGTCCACGGTCCACAGCAGTGTGCTGTTAAGCCAACCTCGATACGCCTGCTAACGTATCCAGGGCCACCGACTGTGACATGGTCGAGCAGCGGATGCCATCGGAGATGAGCTCCAACTTGATCTTCGAACGGCCTGAGAGCGACGAACAGCACGTCGAGACATGAAGATGCGCACCCTGGAGGACCCGTCGCCGAATCCAGTCGATCCGAGCAGCCGCGACCATCGCAGAGGCAGCCCGCGCCCGCCGCCGCAGTGAGCGCAGGTGCGCTCGAGAAGCCCTCGAACAGGCAGGCGCCTGAGCAAGAGAGCTAGGCGCCTGAGCCAGAGAGCTATGGAGGTGATGATGATGATGATGATGATGATGATGGTGCTGCTGTTGGCGATGGTCATGCTGGTCATGATGACGACGATGATGCTGATTACGCCCTACACTTTGGAAAGATGAGTCTAGGCTCGCTGGGCCTGCACACACATCGGCAAAACTGCCCAAGAAAAGGGCAACTCCCCTGCTCGAGACTGTTTTTGTTAAAACAAAAAGTTTGCAGCGCAAGAAACCGAGGCGGAGACGGCGCGCCTTTTAGCCTCGGGGAAAGCACAGGGTACGAGTCACGATAGTATCCGACGGGATTGATTCGAGACGGCTAACCGAGCTCTAAGCCGAATCCAACACACCTCAACATCGGCCACGTCATCGAACTCGCCCTCGGCCCCCACTTCCCCCCCCCCAGTCGGGAGAGGGAGGGGGGGGGGAGGAGGAGGAGGAGGAGGAGGAGGAGGAGGAGGAGGAGGAGGAGGAGGAGGAGGAGGAGGAGGAGGAGGAGGAGGAGGAGGAGGAGGAGGAGGAGGAGGAGGAGGAGGAGGAGGAGGAGGAGGAGGAGGAGGAGGAGGAGGAGGAGGAGGAGGAGGAGGAGGAGGAGGAGGAGGAGGCAGGAGAGGGGCGGAGGATAAAGGAACGAGACAAGCGAGGTGGGCCTCAGAGCACCCCGCGGACCGATGGGGCAGGGGTCGGATGAGGGCTCGCTTCTCGAGGATCCTTAGTTCTATGCGTACTGGTGGTCAATGAAAAACGGTACCTGGTTTTGCTCGTTACTGAGGTCAGGAGGGGGTGCAACTTGGCGGCATCAGCGGGAAACCGGTCTACTTCTTTATTCATTTCTTCGGCGAGGAACGAGGCGGCTCCGCGGTCCACTCCGCCCTCGCCCTGGCACGGGAAGGCGTGCTCGATCTGGAACATGTCGCTCTTGATCTCGAGCGCGGTCTGAATTTGATGCGATGCGTCGTACTGGTTGCCTGAAGGTGGGGCGCCTCCGTCCATCAAGTTCTGGAGCTCTTTCACGCGCTGCTCATTGTCACAGAAGATCCACGCGGGCACTTCCGCCACGCGCGCGAGGTGTAATAATGCCGTGGCCTCTGCGCGTGCGCTGCTCTGGCGGGGCCCTGCCAACTTCGCCGCAAAATTGAGCCTTTGCCGTTGAGCAACATAGATAGCGTAGCCCGCCCGCGCGAACCAAACATTCTTGGGGGAACGGCGCGCGCCGTCTGTCGCGACGGCCATCCAGCGCTTGCCGTCGTCGTCGATCACGTAGTTGACCTGGCCCCCCGCGGGGTCCCCGTCCAGCTCGGGCAGAGGTCTAAGCTGCGGGCTCGGGAACCATGTCGTCGTAGAGCTTGAAAATTTCGTGGCCAATGAAAGTGAGGCCGCTGTGTCGGGTAGCCGGCGGTCGCTGCTCGCGTTCAGCCTCCTTGGCTGGGGGCGCAATCAATAATGCCTCCCGCTCGGCCGACCACTACGGACACGTCCATCGGAGGTTGGGGCGTGAGATCGGAGTGGAACGGAGAGCCCCCGACCGGGAAATCGGTTTCGGTTTCGTGTTCGTGCGTGCCGTGCGCGCGGGCGAGGCGAAGCTGTGCGTGCGGGCGAAAGGAAAGTTTCCTGTTGCTGAGACGCAGCTTGACCAAATGATTCTCCCTCCGGCAAGCGGTGGCCCGCGGTGTCCCGCCGGTGTCCCGCTTGTGGCTGGGTCCCGGCCGGGCCAAATGATTCTCCCTCCGGCAAACGGTGGCCCGCGGTGTCCCGCCGGTGCCCCGCTGGTGCGAACACGATAGTGAGACCGATGACGAAATCGATTGTGATATCGATAGTGACATCGATAGTGAGACCGATAGTGAGATCGATCGTGATAGCGATAATGAAGTCGATAGTGAGATGAATACTGATATCGATTGTGAGATCGAGTGACTTCGATAGGAAGATCGATCGTGTGATCGATAGCGAGATCCAGAGTGAGATCGACAGTGAAATCGATCGGGTGAAATCGATCGTGAGATCGATCGAGTGAGATCGATAGTGGGATCGATGGTCTCTAGAGCGAGCGGCAACGCAACAATCACCATTGTTGCCCATTGCTGGCCCCCCCCCCCCCGAACCTCTTTATCACCCGCAGGGTGGTCGTATAGGTAGTACATGGTCTTGGTTTCCATGTTCACGATCACAGAGCCTGCATTGAGTGAGCGTCGGCATATTCTGCTATTCCCGATCGCTGTAGCCTCTGCTGTGTATGATCTCTACCGGCCATAAACACCGAAAGCAATCCTCTCTTTCAATTTGTCAGTTACCACTTCTTGCTGTTGCATCGCAGTAGCCACGAGTGTGCCACCATGTCAAATCCATATGTTTGCTGCGAAACGTCCCCCAGGCCATGTCATGTTGCTGGAGCTCTTCGAAATAACCAGCGCCTCTGCGAATCACGAGCGTGGTGCATGAGGAAATCGCTGTGCCCCTCCATCGACTTGATCTGGGCGGCAAGGCCGGTCTCGACCGTGTCGAAGTCGGGCCACCTCCACCTGAGCTGCGCCAGCGCCTTGATGAAGGTGCGCGCTGGTCCAAGATCGGCGGTCGTCACGTCCTGGATGCAACCACGAGGGTCAGCAACGTAGGCTCGTAGTTGAAAGACTCGCAGCACTTGACGTCGCACCGATAGCATCACTTCACGATGACTGATGGCACATGAATCGAGAGGATGACCTTTCAGAACAAGTCCCAACAAAATCCACTGGCATGTCCATTGTCTTCCTCTCGGCATGAATGTTGCGAACAAAGCCTGGTAGTAGTCGCGCATCTTGATCTCACTAGGCGGCCCCAGATCAGCACCGACCGCGGTCATCGAAGCCGCCAAAGCTTGAGCGACATCTGCACGTTTGTGTAAAGGAACAGGTAGCCGTTGAACTCGGCGGGGTCGCTGGACAGCGTCATGCCAGTGGGCGTCCATGAGCGTGGTGTCGTCCTTTCTTCTGGTGATAATCTGGCTGCCGACGAGCCTGAAGGCGCGCTTGACAAGGAGGTTGTGGCCCTGCACCTGGGTGACCTCCAGCTCCTGCGCCATCTCCTCGTCCGTGGTCCACGCCACCAGCTCCTGCCCGGTGAAGCTCCTGCCCCGAGGCCTGGTCGATAAACACAGACTGACGAAACGACTCGCGAATTCGAGTTGGAGTCGCCAAAACATGTAATCGGTGACGGTCTGGGTATTACTCTATGTCGTCGGGCAGTCCATAGTTAAATTAATAATTTGATGCCACCTATGCTGAATGAAAGCCCTTGCAACTGGACGTCTGTTCTCAGTAAGGGTTCGCTGTAAATACCTGACATTCGGAGGTAACGGAGATGTTTGCGATACAAACCTGCCCGAACTCGAAGCACACTCTCGGGACATCCATCATGCCTTTGAAGCTCGATGCATATCTCGCTCACCGACAGGTCAAAACACTTTTTTCTGATCCGAAGCGAGGCCGTGTACACTGTTCGTACTGCCTGGACCACTCGACCTGCGAGGCAAGTCTTGTCGAGACATCTGACAGCCTAGCCCCCGCCGTGGCTCCGAAACTCGTGGGATGGCACCACTTGCGCCTCCAGGTCTCCGCTTTACGGTACGTCGGGACCTCCCAAGAGTAAAGCCAAACCGAAAGGATCGACAACAAGCGTTGTTGCTCAGGAAAAATCCCGTCTCCCTTCCTCAGAGCTGGATTCGGAACATGATGAAGCTGCTGCTGATGATGATGATACGGATTATGATGATGATGATGATGATGTTGATTATGATGATGATGATGCTGTTGCTGATGCTGTTGCTGCTGCTGTTGCTGATGATGATGATGATACGATGATGATGGTTATGATGCTGATGATGATGATGGTGGTGATGATGATGATGATGATGATGATGATGATGATGATGATGATGATGATGATATGATGGCGACGCGCTCTTGGGGTAGCGGGTGACAGACCAGCACGGGCTGACAAAGTCTTGGAGCAAAGGGAGAAGGAAGTAGGTGAAAGAAAGAAGGCAGGATTAACAAGACGCCAGACATGCAAGCCGATGCGTAAACATTGGACGTCCTCGGACGGCTTGGCCACCAACGTGGACCCCTTCCCTGTTCTGGGCGGCGCCGCTGGCGCCGGAAAGGTTCAGATCGCAATGCCACGTTCCCGGCCACACTATGGCCGTGGCATGTGCTCGAATCGCGAGTGCGGGCCTGCACGTTCGCAGCTAGATCGCAGGTGCGGGCCTGAACGTCCGCAGGTGGATCAGCTAATGAGGGATGTATGTACACACTCATGTGAAAACGCATGTCGTCTCGTAACGGGAGAAAACACGCATGACGGCGATGTCTCTGCAACGGTATGCGTGCTCATCAGTCCGCGTACTTGTGGGGGTGTGGGGATGATGCCCAGCGCCAACTGAGAAACCGTCTGCAGACGTCCGAAGTTCATGTGCACCTTTGTGTTTCTGTCGCCCTCGCAACGAGGGCCTCACAGAGGAGGATAAAGAAAGAGGAAGAGGAGGAGCAGGAGGAAGAGGAAGAGGACGAGGAGGAGCGCTGACGATCCAAGAAAGAGAAAGACGGGGAAGGAAGAGAGTGACGTTGATGAGGAAGAGTGAACATGAAGGAAGAGGAGGAATGAAGGAAGAGCAGGATGAGGAGAAAGGAGGCGGAGAAAGAGGAGAAAGGAGGAGGAAGAGGAGTCCAGTCTCCTCCAGTAGTCCGCTCCTGAAGTCGGGCCGGAACGAAAGCAACGCTACTCCGGACGAACGAGGAAGAGGCGTCTTGTTTTGGCGCTCTGACGGCGGCGCTGGTACGTCCAGGTTCCCCCGGATGCCACGGGCCCCCTACTGGGGTGGCACTGACGGGGTAACAAGTCGCATCCGTACCCTTGGTCACCCACGTCTGGTTCCTGCAGAGGCGGCGCGCACGCTGGCTTCCGACACCGCGTGTGTCGTTCAACCTGGAGCGACCGCGGCGTTACGATAGCGCAGATCCTCCGGTATCCGGCGGCTCCAGGCCAAGGGCGGCGCGCAGCCTCGAATGTCCGCGCTGGGGCCGCCCCCGCGTCAGCGCAACGCGGACCCGGCGTCGCTTCCTGGGCCGCGCAAGCCGGATGCGCGACCCCCGGCCTCCGACGACTCGATGTCTTCGAAGGTCGGGCCCTGGACCTCCCCACCCCTTCCCAGGGACTGGCTCTTGGCCCCCGAGCCGAGGTTTGACAATCCCTTGGGCTTCGCTAGTGGGGGGGGGGCCATAAGTGAGGGGCGGGGGGGGGGGAGAAAAGGTGCACTGCTCGGGCCCTACAGACCCCCTTTTGGGCCCTAAAGGGCCCCTTCATTGGGCCCTCAAAGGGCTCCTTTTCTGCAGCCCCCTCTGCCCCCCCATTGATCGCCCCGCCATGACGCGACGCCCAAGACCCGATGTCCCAAGCTGGCTGCTGGAGGCCGAGATTGCCGAAAATCGAAGCATCGACATTTTCAAGTCTCTGGAGGTCCAGGACGCCGCCGGTCTCGCACCGTGGGAGGTGCGCGAGATCGGCTCCAAACGGCCCGAACAATTCTACGTACGTGCCCCACTTCGTCTGGCGCATCTTGACCCCGGCCATCGCTGCACCCTCTGAGCTACGCCGCGAACACACGCACTCACACGCAACACACACACAGGCGAATTCCCCTTGTGTCTTCACAGAGGATGGCAGTGTCTAAAACCGCTGAGCCTCTGTGATGACTCATACACCGGCACCATCCCGAGGCCCAGGACCAATCCACTTGGGGGCGTTTGGGTATATTGGCGGCGCGCACAAAGGGGTACGGGGAGGGGGAGGGCTTCTCAGAAGGAAGCTGCCTCTTAGAAGGTGCCAGCCTTACATCTATAGTAGGTAAGGCCCACGCCTTCCAAGAAGCAAAGGGAACTTCTACGAAACCTTCCCCCCTCCCCCTACCCGGCCCCCCTCTGCGCGAGGCCGAACATATATATATATATATATATATATACTAGAACCATCGCGCGCGCTTCGCGCGCGCTCAAGTTCTAGCTAGGATAATCGTCATCGTCATCATCGCCATCCTCATCACCATCATATCCGGCGTCATCGTCAGCGGCATCGTCATCATCACCATGACCATCGCCATCATCACAATCGTCACC
>CAUYUJ010013669.1:280000-327500 GCA_963575745.1 Prorocentrum cordatum | reverse complement strand
GTTCATCGTATCCGAAACCAGTGGCTGGCCGGGGATGCAACGATGAGAGAGGACACGCTGGCCCAAGGGCCGGTACACTGCAACCTCGCAGGTAACGGTCACGATTGTCGCCGGGATTCGCAGCTGTCGCGACCAGCTCATGGAGCGCTGGAACGCAGCCAGGGCTGAATCTGACCACGCAGTGGAGGGGGGGGTGCAGCCAACAGCCGCAATGAACACATGTGTCGGTTGGAGGGGGGGGGGCGCAGCCAGCAGCCGCAATGGCTGGTGGGGATACTGTTTTGGTTCGCGGCTCCAAGGCAAATGTCAGGGAGCGGACGCAGCGTCCGGGATGCGGCACGGAGCGAATTTGCGAACACAGCCGCCACTGTCGGCAGCCGTTCGCACCTGCAAGACACGCTCGCAGTTGCACATGCACAGGACAAAATGAACTCAATTCGCAAGCAAACGCACATAGGCGCAGCAGCGAAACCAAAGGGAACTAGCTGCGTGTGCGAAGACAGCAGAGTGAGTCGCCGGTGCGGCGCCAGACTCAAGCTGACAGTGCGAAAGCGAGAGCGAGCGACCAGCACACACAAGAAACGATACCATGTAGACAATGGTGAGGCAAAAAGGGGGCCTGTCTCATCGAACTCACTGACGCAACAAGGTAGCTGGACCGCGTTGAAGCCTTCAGTAGACTGGTGGGGATGCGCGAAGCGTTAAGAATTCATCAGGACTGGATTTCGAAAACAACGCGCAGTTCTCTCAGTTCTCCCTCTCCCTCTCCTTCATCTCCCCTTGTTCCCTCCCTTCCTCCTCCATTCTCTCTTCGTCCTCCTTCTTTTCTTTACCCTCCTCCTCGTCGTCCTCCTCCTTCCGTCCTCTTCCTTCGCCGCGTCCTCCCTTCCTCAACCTTCTCCTGCTCCTCCTCTTCCTCCTCCTCCCGCCCATCCTCTTCTTCCTTCTCTAGCGCGGGCGTTGAAATAATGGGGGAGGAAAAATGACGGAGGGAGAACATAAATGGCGGGACGAGGTAGGACATACGGGATGAGGAAGTGATGGATGATGATATTGGAGGAGGGATAAGTAAAGGGGTGCAAGAGGGGGCAGGAACAGGGGGAGACATAATGGGTGGAGGAGAGACAAGGAAGGGAAGAAGAGAATGATGGGGAAAGTCGATGCAACAGAGAGGGGAGGAAGGGACCGTCTGGATGCCGCCATATACCCGCCTAAACACCTCAGAACCCAGTGCCACCCACCAGAAACCTCAAACACCCCTTACAGGCCCAACACCATCTCCTCAACCCCTCCTCATCCCCTCCTGCCCCTCCGCCTCCCCAGCCGTCGCGTTTTTTGGCTATATACCACATAACCCCCCCCCGGGAGGTCTGAACCCCTTCCCGGGACCAGTGATTCGTTCCGCGCCACTTTATGACCGTCGTAGGGCCCCCAGGAAGCCGAAACTTACCAAAACCGTCCGTCGTGCCTTTGCCAAGTCACGACGCGAAGAAGGCTGCGTCCTCCGCCCTCCATGAGACGGAGGGAGGCTCTGCGCCGACAGGCCACGAGCAGCCCAGAAGGGCGCAGAGAGGCAACGATGACATGATAACCGACCGGACCGACCCGACCGAGGGCAACCGACTGCAACGCAGCCAGACCGACCGAACAGCGGACACCCTTGCAAAGCCCTCCTCCTCCCCGGCTCCTCTGCATGGACGCCCGAACCGGGTACGAGACAAATTTGTACAACGCCCAACAGCAGATTCTGTCCCAAACCAGCAGCGGCCGCTGCTTGGCCGGCGGCGGTCTGTCTCAAATGGCAACCGTCCGTGGCGACATCGACAGCGAGTCCTGTTCAAAACGAACAGGAGCTGCTGTCGGTCATTGCGCCCATTCTTTCCGTACCTAGTTCGATCGTCCCGATCTTCCCCCCGCCCCCCTCCCAACTGATGGCCCGGAGCCGTGCCTTGCTCCGTGAGGGGCCTCCATGCAGGCAGGGAGTCTTCCCACCCACGTGGGGCCGTCGACAACGCCCTGCGGGCCTCCAGCCAGCCTTGGCTTCAAAGCCTGCCTCCACGAGTCTGCGGGCGAAATGCACCTGACCCAGACATCGGGAGTGTCGCGCCGCGCAATCAGCTTCGCGCTCCTGTGCGGGGAGGGGGAGTAAAAGAAGAGGAAGAAGAAGACGAAGAAGAAGAAGAAGAAGAAGAAGAAGGAGAAGAAAAGACGCTCTAAACATAAACTTTTGGCGCTCCGCGCAGATTTCTTGGATCTGCGCTGGGCCCTCCTCCCTGGGGCGCGGGGCGCGCCAGGGGCGGCGCCTCCGGCGCCGCTAGGGGGCCCCAGCGCGGATCCAAGAAGTCCGCGCAGAGCTCCGAAAGTTCATGTTCATGGCGCTTTTTCTTCTTCGCGAGACGGGGAAGAAGCGCTGCTGCGGCAGGGGAGTCGCCTGCCGCAGCGGTGCGGCGAGGGACGGGCTGCGCGGCTCGGGGGGTCCCCCTTCCATCCTGTCCCTCGGCCAGATGTGCCCCTGCCCGCGCCTCGCCGCCTGCGGGGCGCGAGAGTGCGGGGTGGAGGCGCGGGGCGATGTGGCCACTCTGCGAGGGTGCCTCGAGCGGGAGCCCCAGATTGGGGGGGCCACGCCCGCTGCGCCCCGGCCCCCCTGGTGCCCAAGCGGCGGAATCATCCAGCGGGATCGCCCGCCTCGTCCTTCCCCTGGGGTCACTCGACTTCGCGCCTCGCGCCCCGCGATGCGCGGTGATCTCCGCGCCCTCGCGAAGCGCGACGGCGCCTCGCGGGGCGGCCCTCGTCAGGCCCAGGCCGCGACGCGCGAAGCGGGATTGCCTCCACGCCCCGTGGGGGTGACCTGATATTCCAGCCCCCCCCCTTGGATGGTGAGAGGTCCTGCACGAACACCACCGCGCAGCCCTTCCGGGTGGGCACGTCCACCGGCCCCGCGCCGCCCTGTGGGTGGAGCTGGAACTGGCCCCCTTCGTAGGCCTCGGGATCGGAGTCGTCGTCGTCGTCGCCATCCCCGCGGCCATCGCCGCCGCCGTCGTCGTCAGGAAGGAGATGCGAGGCGGGGATATGCCCAAATCGACCGCCTGGGTAGACCGACCTCCTGGGACCCCAGCGGGCGGTGAACATAGGTATGTGTTTGCCCCCGGCGGGCCCGAAGATGTATCCATATCCACTGCTAGCCGAGGTCCCCGCAGATCGATCCCACGGGCGGTGGTTGTGGATAAATCCCCGCCTCGGAAGACAGACAGGATCAGCCATCATCAGACCAGGAAAGCCGACCGTACAAACGCTTGTTTGGGATCGGGCTGCGTCGGCACGGGGTCGAGACCCAACCAGATCGCCTGCCCCAAAAAACACCACAACGCCAGGCAAACACTGGGACGCATCGGATCGTCGGATTGACGAAAGCGGATCGAGCAGGCCGGAATCGATATCGGATCGGATCGATCAAGTCGACCATGCAACGTCGTCGTTGGAGAGGGACGTTGGCTTCTTTTGCTCCTGGGGGGGCCTCCGTCGCCATCCGCCACCGCTCTGGATCGACCCCTGGAGCGCGCTCTGGCACAAGTCCGGGGGGCCGATTTTGAAAGGGGTCGCCTCTGCCGCCGCCGCCGCCGCCGCCGTCGCCGTCGCCGTCGCCGTCGCCGTCGCCGTCGCCGTCGCCGTCGTCGCCGTCGTCGTCGTCGTCGTCGTCGTCGTCGTCGTCGTCGTCGTCGTCGCCGTCCTCGTCGCCGTTTTCATCCTCGTCATCGTCTTCGCCCCACTGGACCCCGCTCGCACGCCTCGGGGTTGAAGTAGCACTGGAAGGTCAGCCTCGAGACGCGCCGGCCGTCCTCCGACGGCTCGCTGACGTGGGGGGGAGGGACGTGTGCGGCGGGTGGGGCGGCAGGTGAACCGCCGTGGGAGGGGGGATGCCCCTGGCCCGAGCTGCCCCCCAGCTTCCCGCTCGAGTTTGGGACGCCCTGGGGCTCTCCCTGGGAGATCCTGGGGAGCACCTCTGGCCAGGGGCGCATGTAGCAGCACCCGCGGAGGGGGGCCCTGGGGGATGGGCGGAGGGGGCGGTGGCGCCAGATCCCCTCCCTTCCTCGAACAATCACGACGGACGGCTGCTTTGCCATTTTCGGCCTCTGCTGGGCGTCGCTGAATGGGCCGCGCCGCCGGGTGCGCGGCCCCTGGCCTCCGACGACTCGAAGTCTTCGAGCGTCGGGCCCTGGACCTCCCCACCCTTTCCCGTGGACTGGCTCTTGGCCCCCGAGCCGGGGTTTGACAGCCCCGAGATTTGATAGTCCCTTGGGCTTCGCTGAATGGGGGGGCGACACATGAGGGGGGGAAGAAAGGTGCACTTCTTGGGCCCTAACGGAGACTTGGCGAGGGACGTACGGAAGGGGGAAAGGACGGGGGAGGGGACGACGGGGGAGGGGTGGAAGGAAGGAGGGCAAAGGTGGCGGGGGAGGGGGCGGGGAGGGGATTGAAGGAGAGCGAGAGAGAGAGAGAGGGAGAGAGAAAGAGAGAGAGAGGGGGGGGAGAGACTAGGAGGGGAACGAGGGGCGGAGGGGGAGGGAGGGACGGGGGACGGATGGGCCGAAGGATGGGGGAAGCCAGTAGGAAAAGGGAGGGGGGCGGGAGGGCTCGAGAGGGAAGGCAGGTCGGAGGTGGACGGGTGGCTCGCGTGCCGCCCCCGTGTCCCGCCCACCTCCCCCCCGTTGATGTCTGCGTGCTTCTGGTGCTCGCCGCCACTGCCTGTGGTCACGAGGCGGATGCGCTCGTTCACAGCCACCACCTGAGGGGAGGAGGAGGGAGGAAGGGAGGGAGGGAGGGAGGGAGGGAGGGAGGAGGAGGAGGGGGAGGAGAGGAGGAGGAGAAGGAGGAGGATGAGGAACATGAGGAGGAGGAGGGAGGAGGAGAGGAGGAGGAGGAGGAGGAGGAGGAGGAGGAGGAGGAGAAGGAGGAGAACGAGGAGGAGGTGGAGGAGAACGAGGAGGGGTGGAGGGAGGAGGAGGAAGAGGAGAAGAAGGGGAGGAGGGGAGGGAGGAGGGAGGAGGAGGAAGGAGGAGGAGGAAGGCAGACGAGGAGGAGGAGGAGGAGGAGGAGAGGAGGAAGAGGAGGGATGAGGATGCGGAAGAGGAGGAGAAACAGGAGGAGAGAAAAGGAAGGAGAAGGAGAAGGAGAAGGAGAAGGAAAGGAGAAGGAGGAGAGGAGGAGGAGGAGGGGAGGAGGAGGAGGAGAGGAGGAGGAGGAAGGAGGCGAGAGGCGTGGAGGGAGGAAGGAGGGACGGAACATGCAGGGGCGCGGGGGTGGCGGCGGTGCCGTTGGGGGGGCCGTGGTCAGTTCGAGCACGGAGGACGAAGAGGGAAGGGGATTCTTGTGGGGGGAGTCGCCAGGAAGGGCGCCCCCGAGTTCGGGGCACCGCTGGCGTGGGGGCGGCACAACTGCCAGCGCGCATCCCCCGCTCCGTTCTGCTCGGGTCTGCTCGGCTCCGCTCTCCCTTGGCCTCCCTCCTCTTCCCCCCGTGTCTCTCTCTCCCTCCTCCCTCCCTCCCTCCATCCTCCCCCTCCTCCTCCTCCTCCTCTTCTTCCTCCTCCTCCTCCTCCTCCGCCTCCTCCTCTTCCTCACAACTCAGGAAGGGTGCTGACGGGTCCGAAACCCAATGCAACACCAAGTGAAAGGGCCTATCCTCCACTCCTCGGTCGCTCACCTCCCCCGGGGGTCTGCGCCTGCAGGTTCGCAAGCCTAGACACGACCTGGGAGGCGGAGTTGGGGGTGGAAGGACCTGCGGCGGCGCCGAGGGATAAAGGCCATGGCCAGAGCAGGTCAGATTCTGAACCACCTGGCAGGATGCCCTGGCGCAGCTTCCGCAGATCCGAATTCACAAGAGATCTGTGTATTGGGTCTCGCAGCTTAACCGCTTTGCTGGCAACGATGGCTCCACATGCATTGCACTGGATCACGGGCATCCCGCTCTCACGCACACACGCCATCGCCATCCACAATCGATGCTGGTGCAGAAGATTCTGTGAGACCACAGGGACTTCCTCCAAAGACGGGAGAAGACGAATACAGCTGGTGTGAGACGAAAAGTCGGCTCTTCCCTCGATGGCAACGAGCGCACCTCCACCCCGAACCATGCCACACAAGCACGTGGTAGACACGCGAAGGCCCAACCGCAGGCGCCGACGGAGGGGGCCAGGGGTGCTCAGGGAGGGAGCCGAAGAGCTCCTTGCAGGAAGTCCAGAGCTCAAACATGGAACACATAACTTTAGCCGCTGACATATACAAAGCCATCGTCGTGATAAAGCTGCGACGGTCATCCGACGTCTGTTGATTCCCAGTGGCGCCGAGTTTAGCGCACTTGTCAGCAACAACATTGCCTAGCATATGGAGCCTTTCTCTATGCGATTCGGCACTCTCGACGCTTCGGTGCACTTTGACCGTTCACCAAGGGAGGCACCTGCGAGCCGGGCGTCCTCCAAACGTGGCATGTTCGCACTTGTGGGACCGAGCCCACAAGGGACGAGAAGCTCCATGGATCAAACTCTGGCAGCCGACGTCGCCACCGACGCCGCGCCACCGTCGCCGCTGCTCCCCCCGTCTCATCGCTGCAAGCGCTGCCGTTCCTCCTCCTCCTCCTCCTCCTCGTCGTCCTCCTCCTTCTCCTCGCCCTCCCCTCCTCCTCCTCCTCCTCCTCCTCCTCTTCCTCCTCCTCCTCCACCGTACCTTCGCTGGCATGGGGTGTTCGTTCATGCCTGCCGCCCAGAAACCAATCATACTCGAGCGAGCCAGGAAACTCACATCCCGGGAAGGTCCGAATCCGAGCCTCCAGCCGCTTCGCTCTCCTGGCGCAGCGCTGCGAGGCGCTCTGCCTCGACCGCCCATCTTCTAGCTTCTCTTTGTGGATGTAGGTTAACGACCGAAGAGTCGAACCTACTGAGATGTCCGTTGGTAGAGGACGGTGGAAGAGGGGAGAGATCTCTTTTACCATGCGCCGCGGGCGAGCGGCGCGAGTCCTGTCTGAAAGGACAGTCCAATACTTGAGCCGAGACGGTAACAGGATAGATGTACAGAAAGGTGCTATGAGCGGACCTCACCCACACTCTCGGGTTAGCCCAAATCCGACCAGAAGTTCCGAGCGGCCCAGACTCGCAAACAACCCATCCCCAGCCCGAAGGTCGCCTTCTTGGGGCTCCTGGGAGACGAGCCGCTAGGCAAGCCCAGGGCCACGTCCAGACCCGTAGCGTCGACCTCCTCCTCCTCCCCCTCCCAAACTAAACATCATTAATGATACTCTCACTCACTCTCTCTCTCTTTCTTTATTCCCTGTCTCTTCCAGGCAGATGTACCGCCCTCCCCGCGTATTGTTTTCTCCGGTGTTCTGTTATCCAATCCCACCGTCTTCGGTCCTTTAAAGCGGCTGCCCTGTTGCAGCGCTGGCCTCATTTCCATGCTTCTGGGCCTTCAAAATCGTGCTCCCGCTGCAACGCTGGTCTGATTTCCGCGTTTTCGGCCCTTCCAAATCGTGCTCCCACTGCAACGCTGGTCTCATTTTCTTGTTTTCGGTCCTTCCGAATGGTGCTCCCTTCAGCGTTTCCAGTCCTTCCGAATGATGCTCCCGCTGCAACATCGAGCTCATCTCCAAATTGTCGGTTCCAGCATGGTTTCCCGGCTGCACCACCGTGTCTGGCCACACGAGGGCCGAGAGCAGGAAAGACATGTGGCCACGTGTGTATCCACATGTGGGCAGGTCGACAGGCAATCTCTCTCTTTCTCTCCCTCTCTCTCGCTTTCCCCCTGTCCCTATCCCTCTCCATCTATCGTCCACTATACCGTTGAGTATGTATACTGAACGCACATATGACGTACGCCACCTCGGCCTTCCAAAAACCATCGAAACGCTCCTGCCCCTCCTACTCCCTCATGCGACTTCAACTTCTCCTCTCTCATCCTGCTGCTGCTGCCGTTCCTCCGATTCCGCGCAGCAGCTATGCATTCTCAAGCTATCTGATACACGTCTGCCTTCTCCTTCTCCAGCTCCCCGCCAATCCCTCCTCATGGCTCTCTCCTTCTGCCCCTCCCACCGCGGAGGAGGCACAGTCGAGACCACGGCGGCCCTCCCACCAGGTCCAAACTCGCTCCAGGTCGATCCCAGACCCCTCCTGGGGTCCATCCTGGCCCCCTTTTTCCGACGTGGGAGATCGACAAGCGACGCCCGAGAGGGCTGCCGGCTGCCGTTGTCCTTGCTGACCCTCATCCAAAGACCACCGACGCACGATGAGCTTCCGATGCGGTTGGAGTCGCAACGATACCGTAGCGTGTACAGTGGCGTGCAGCACCGATCTCCGAAAAGCCACGCTAGTCCCCCAAAGACGGCTTCCTCCGTGCACGCTATCCCTGTGAGGCGATCCCCCTTCGAAGGATCCTTCTGTGCACGCCATCCCCCCCGCCAGGGCTTCCTCCGCGCACGCTGTCCCCGAGGTGGGGGATACCGTCTGGTAAACGGGCGCGCGGCGCCACATCGCACGCCATCTTTGCGCGACGCCAAACGTAACGGATGGCCAGGGGCGTCCCCAACCTGCTCCCCGAAGCGCATCAAGGAGAGGAACGGCACCGGGGCGGCGCCGTCCTGCGCAACCGACAATGACGTCGACGACGACGACGACCAGACGACCACGACGAGGATGACGACGACGACGACGACGACGACGACGACGACGACGACGACGACGACGACGACATCGACGACCACGACGACGATGACGACTGCGACGACGATGACGGCTACGATGATTTTGACGACTACGATCGCGTCGAAGACGACGGCGACGACGGCGACGACGATGACGGCGACGATGTCGACGACGCCGACGATGATGGCAACAGCGACGTCGACGACGATGTCGAACACGACGGCAGCGCCGCAAGGGCACAAGCGGCGAGGTCTATGCCTCCGCCCCCCCCCCTTTTCGGGCCAAAGCTCGGCTCTTCGGCGGCCGTCCAGGACGATCCGGACACCCCCAGAACGCTCTTGGCGAGGTGCAGCCGCTGGAAGGCACCCCGAGGCTGCAGCGCCACCGAGGACCGACGAGAATGTCCGAACACCTCGAACCTCGTCCCCTCCTGTAGTGGCCAACCGGCGCACGGCAAGGACTCATGACGCCTCGGCGACGTCGTCCTTGTCTCGGATGTTTCGGGGGCGCCTCCAGTCGGTCTCGTCGCCACCGCCGGGCGCAGCTCGGCAAGCTTGCCAGGATGGACCCCCGACTGAAGGGTGGCTGTTCGTCTCCTCCTCTTCCTCTTGGATCGGGCTGTCGGCATCGGTGTTCGGTCGAGCGCAGCCGTCCCCTCCTCCATCACCACTCCTCATCGACATGTTCTGCCTGTCGCATCCCGAGACGCGTCGATAGGGCGGGCCAGACGTTTCGCCTGCCACTTCCTCACCGCTTGTGATCCTACAACACCTTTACGGATGGAGGGCGGGCGGCTTTCGAAATGTGGCTCTCTCCTGAGCGCCGCGCACAATCGTCTTTCATATTTGAAAGAGCTTCCCAGATGGATAATGTTTTTAGTTTCATAGTGTGGCTCTCGTTTCAGGGCCGGGCACATTCGTCTTCAAAGTTCGCAAACGCTTCACGGATGGAAAATAGGCTTTTGCAAAATCCCGATATCACCTGAGCGCCGCGCAATTTTTTTTCAACAGTTTGCGGGTGTTTCACGGACGGAAGGCGGGTCGTTTTCAAACTGCGGTTTTCGCCTTGGCGCCGCGCACATTCGTCTCGAAAGTGCGCGAAGAGATTCACTGATGGAGGGCGGGTGGTTTTCAAGATGCGGTTCTCGCCGTAGAGCCGCGCGCATTCGCCCCAACATTTTGCAAGGGTTTCATGGGTGGGGGGCGGTTCTTTTTCAAAATATGTGTCTTCCCTTAGCGTCGCGCGCATTCGTCTTCAACGTTTGTAAGGGCTTCACGCATGGATGACAGCTCTTTTTCATAATGCGGTTGTCGCCCTAACCCCGCGCACATTCGTTTCGAGAAATTACAACACATGAACGAATTCTTAGGGTTTGCGTCCCCGGGCCAATACCGCGGCACGATTTAGGGCAGTCAGGGCGCAGCCGTCACGTTGATTCGCGGTGTTGAAGTCCCAGGAATGGCGTTCTGGCGCGACGCAGGATCGTCAGGATACCAGTGTTAAGTTGATTCGCGGAGTTGAGATCTCGAAGGTTGTATGTTGGCACGGTTGTGGATTTTCAGCCGATTGTCTTCCAACGGGGCACTTCCAGCAGTGAAAGTACATTATTGTAGGGACGTATGAGGAAGGAACTCTGGGGAGGGTTTATTGCAACATCGTTGATTGACCTTGGGTTTACACTGGTCTTCTTCTTCTTCTTCCTCCTCCTCCTCCTCGTCCTCCTTCTCGTCCTCCTTCTCGTCCTCCTCCTCCTTCTTCTCCTCCTCCTCCTCCTCCTCCTCCTCCCCCTCAGCCCCTTTCCACTCGGGAGGGTGGGCTGCGCGCACTTGGAAGGGGCGCAGCGCGGCCAAGCCGGGCGACCAATGCCTGGGCGTGGGGTCTTCGGCGCAGTCGCCACGGTGAAGGCGACCAAGGCTGAGAAGCGAGCGAGGGCTCGTTAGCAAAATCGTCCTGATGATCGCGACCAGCCAATTGAAGGCGACCATGGCCGTGAAACGGTGCTCTTCGGCAAGGCCGTCATGGGGGAGATGCTCGGGCAGAGTTCAAGGAAATGCTCGGCAGGGCCTTGAACGCTCTCGCGAGCATTGCAACGTCTGTCTGGCGACGGCGTCGTCGTCGGGTGGGTCCCGAGCGTTGTGTTGTTCAGGCGATCTGGGTGGTGGTCTGTCGCCAGAGCCGGCCCTGGCCCTGGGAACGGCCTCCCCTGCGTTCGGGGGGGGGGGGGGGGGGGCATTACCATGGGGCGCCTTTGGGCGGCGCGTCCTGCTGTGCAGGCTCGGGGGGACCGCCCCCCCCCCCCCCCTCGCGAGATGCGAGGCGTCGTCGACACATTTTCTGATCCTCCCGATCCTCCTCCGCCCCCTCCTCCGAAGAGCCTCCAGAGCTACAGGAGATGTCTGCAAACGTCCCCACAGGCCTCTGGAGGTTCCAGGTCCCCAGAGGTCCCCGTAGGCCTCCGGAGACCTCGGGAGGTCCCAGGGGAAGGGGTCGAGAGCTCCAGGGGCCCCATACTAAGGCTACGCCAGGAGCTCTGGGGAAACTCCAGCCAGAACGGATCGAGAATGGAGGATTGATGTGTCTGGCCGCTTGGCCCCTTTTTGGCCTCCCGAGGCCTCCGACGCCTCCGGGCACACGTGGAGGCCTCCGAGGGCCTCCGAAGGAGGGGTGGCTGCTGGGGCAGGGCGGGGCCCGACGTCATCAACGTCGCCACCGATGCCGCGCCGCTGTTTTGGGATCCCCCCGTGTCCTCATCGCTGCAGGCGCTGCTGTTCCTCCTCCTCCTCCTCCTCCTCCTCCTCCTCCTCCTCCTCCTCCTCCTCCTGCCTCAGCCAGGGCTGCGAGGAGATCCCGAGAGGGCGGAGGAAGGCTGCGGCAAACCTCGTGGATCTTTGGAAGCGTGCGGCGGCTTCCACAGAACAGGTTTTCAAGGAGGGGGAGAAGAGAAGAGGGGAGCGGGAGCAGGGTGGACCGAGGAGCTGATATTAATCGAATGCTTTCGGACAGTTCTCAACGCCTCTGGATGACTGTGGGATGAAATTCAGGATGCTCAGCAAGTTTCTGGTGAAAGAGAATGGTGGCGAGGAGTGTGAGGGGGAGGAGGAGGAGGAGGAGGAGGAGGGGAGGAGGAGGAGGAGGAGGAGGAGGAGGAGGAGGAGAGGAGGAGGAGGAGGAGGAGGAGGAGGAGGAGGAGGAGGAGGAGGAGGAGGAGGAGGAGGAGGAGAGGGGCGGGAGAGGGGCGGGAGAGGAGGGATGCGGGAGGGAGAAGGACGAGGGAGCGAGTATGGAGATGGAAGGAGGAGGATCAGGGGGGGGGGGGGGCGTTTCTCATAAAGTGTTCCACGCGTTTTTCGGTGGTGCTCCGAGGTTTGCTAACATGTTCGGGGGCTTTCTGAACTGCGGCAGGCTCGTGAAGTTTTCCGAAGGTTTCGAACAGCTCAATGCTTGTAGAATGGATGGATTGAGGGAGGGAAGAGGAGGGAAGGATGGAGGTACGGAGGAGGTAGTGAACGAGAGGAAGGATGGGATTAATGGTGGCGGTCGGGTACTTTTGCTTAGCGTGCCGCCCGGGCGACCCCAGCGACACGCTGTACCCTGCAAGCAGATAGCGTGCCACTCCGCTCCGCGGGGCGGGAAGCTCGGAAGGGCTCGGGACGCTGGCGCCTGGGGAATGGGAGCTGGACAGCGTGTCACGCCGAGGCGTGGTGGGCTGGAGCCGGCGGAGCGACACGCTATCCCGAAGTTCCCGATCGTGGGGTGCAGCAGCAGGGACGGGAGGGAAGGATGGAGGCACGGAGGAACGAGAGGAGGGATGCAGAGAGGCGGGCTGGAGCACGGCGGAGGGGTGAAGGGGCGACATAGGAAGCAAGAAGATCTTCCTCCGCTGGGCTGGGGCCACCGGGGAATTCTTCGTGGAGGCCTGGACGCACGGATTGTCATTACCAGACTCCTCGCGGTACTCGCGGCTAGATTACCCATACGCGCAACGAGATGAAGAGGGGAACTGTGCTCGAAGACAAGGGTGTCTGGCATGCGCGCTATGACCACATGGAGGGCGGAGGATGTTGGAGGTGGGAGGGCAGGGGAGACGGGGCGAAGAGAGGCCAATCAGGAGTGAGGAGGGGGTACGGAGGGAGGAGGGAGGGAGAGGAGTGAGGAAGAAGGCGAGGGGGTGGAGGAGGCAGGGACGAGCACGAAGGAACGATGAGACAGGAGCGGGGGGGGGAGGACGAGGAGCAGGAAAAGGAGGGGGAGGGAGAGGAAGTGTTGGCCAACTGGGGCAGGTGAAAGGATTGAGGGGCGGGGGGAGGACGAGTGAGGAGGGGAGGGGTGAGGGATGAGACGGGAGGGAGGGGGGAGCAGGGGTGGACGCCCAGATTTGCCCAATCTCCTGTCCTCCTGTTGACGCTGCTCCTACTCCTCCGCTCCTACTCTGCCTTCTCCACCATGTGCATCCCCTTTTCTCATCTCCCGTGGTTCAATTCTGACGCAGAGCCATCGCAACTGGTTCATTATAGGCCTACTGCATTATAGAGCGAACGTTTACAACATTGATCGGCATTATACGACTGAGTTCGTAAAATCCCAGGATGTTGCGGCAGAATTGAAAAACTGTTCGGCCCAGTCATTGCACCATCCCAGAAGACAACATTGTCAACTCAGTCCCGCAACATCCCAATTGTTCGGCTAATTGTAGCCAGGATGCACCATCCCAGAAGTCAGGCTCTCGAGGCCATAGCTCGGGCCACGGGCGACCACCCAGGAAGATCCTGGCACCCCCAGAGCGCACCTGGCGAGACGCAGCTGCCAGAACGCATCCCAAGGTCTGGAGACGTCTAAGACCCAACGAGCATCTCCAACACTTCCTCCTCCTCCTCTCTTCCTCCTCCTCCTCCTCCTCCTCCTGCGATGCTGTCGAATCTCTGGGGGTCTGGGGGGCCCTGAACGACACCCCTTCCCACGCCGTTCCCACCGCGCGACTGCTGACCCGGTCCAGCCCGGAAAATGGGGGAGGGGGTAAGGTGCGCGGGGCACATCCTGGTACTCCTCATGCTGCTACACCTCTTCGTCCTCGTCGTCCTCCCAGTCGTTCTTCTCCTCCTCCTCCTCCTCCAACTCCTTCTCCTCCTTCTCTTCCTGCTCCTCCTGCTTGTGCTCCTCCTACTCCTACTCCTCCTACTCCTCCTCCTCCTCCTCCTCCGCCTCCTCCTCCTCCACATCCTCATCCTCATCCTCGTTGTCTTCCTCGTGCTTCTCCTCCGCTTTCATCTCCACCCCCATCTCCTCATCCTGCTCCTCCCCCTCCTCCCTCCTCCTCCTCGTCCTCCTCCTCCTCCTCCTCTTCCTACTGATCCTCGTTTTCGTCATCGTCGTCGTCGTGCCCCTCCTTGTCGTTTGCCCCCTCCTCTCCTGCACCATAGTATGGAGAGAGCGTCAATGCCGCTCAATACGAAAAACGAATTGCCACTCCAAATCACTGTCGGAGCACTCCGACTTCTTGGCCATACCACGTTCCTGGGCCTTTTTACAAAAACAAGCATGCTCTGATCAAGACTCTGACGCGCCAGCAGCTCAGCCTTGCTCCAGTGCTGATCTTGGATTGGGTTCCGCCCTGCACCAGCGAGCGGGTGGGAGGCATTCGAGGTGGTACATATCCATATTGCTGGGCGACCGCATCGGGCCGGTCGTCAAGCCTCGATATTGCTCCGCCCAGCTCGGAAACATCCCCCTCTGCATCCTCCTCCTTTGTCGCTTTAAAGCGTAACTGAGTTCCTGGCACTTTTTAGCCAGGGAAGCGACTCCACCTAACGCATATCCGCCGCGTCTGGTGCACATTGCTACTTTGCTTCTTCCCAGGACCTGCGCTCCTTCCGCATCGAAAACCGGCGCCATCCTGAGCACATGTCCTTTGAGCAAGATAAGAGCTTCCACCTCGGGTTCTCTGTCTGACTCCGATTCGATCAATGTACAAAGAAGCCGGAACCCTGAAACCTCTGGCATCTTGAAATATTTGAATGCCTTCGCAGCCGCACGCTTCGAAATCTTGCGAAGGGTGGCCGTGCGATCTGGAACATCGATCGTGTCGCACAGCTTTTAGCCTGATGGACATCCTGGGACCCAATCCACCTTCCCAGCTCCCGAGAGCAACCCACCAGAGCCTTCTATTCACAGTAATCGTCACCAGCTGGATGACAACGTGCGCCAATTTTGGTGTACTCATCTGCTGTATCATTTCCTCGCTTTGAAGTCTCAGTCGTACGTCCCTCACGCAAATCAGCCATCGTGCTGTGCGCTAGAACTCTTCGGACCTGGAGCACGTTCTCAAAAGCATGCCAAATTCTCTGCCACATGTGCGCACGCTCATTCATGCTACAAACAGACCCCTTTTCCTCTCTGCGCAGCCACCCCCTCGTCTTCCTCCTCCTCCTTCTTCTCCTCCTCCTCCTCCTCCTCCTCCTCGTCCTCCTCCTCCTCATGTTCGTCATCCTCGTCCTCGCCCCCGTCCTCCCTCGCGGGGCCGGTTCGTCATCCTCGTCCTCGCCCCCGTCCTCCCTCGCGGGGCCGGCGGGGTCCTCCTCCTCCACGGTGCACTTCTGAAACCTCCGGAACAAGCGGTCGGCCAGCCTCTCTGGCAGGGCGCTGAAGGGTCAGGCAACGATCAGGCCAGTCCTCCTGCTTGTGCTATTCATGCTCCTCCTCCTCCTCCTCCTTCCCCTCCTCCCCATCCAGTCATTCCCATCCAGTCCTCCCTATCCAGTCCTACAGATCCTCCTCCTCATCTTCTCTTCTTCCCCATCAACTTCCTCCAAATCTTCTGCCTCCTGCTTCCTCCATCCGCATTTCTTCTACGACCTCCGCTTGCCCGGGGTGGAAAGGCGTATGAAACGATTGGCTGCCCCCCCTCCCCCTTTCCCCCTACCCTGGGGCCCAGAATCCTGCTCGAGTGGGGGTGGGGGCAGGGTGCTGCGAGCTCGTCCCTGTACCTCCGGGGCCCCTGGAGCCACCAAATCCAACCTCGGTGGCCGCGAAGGTGACCAAGCTGCCTTATACGATTCCTCCAGAAGGGCTCCAACACGCCAGAGAGGCCTCAAGAACACCCAAGATGGTCTCAAGACGGCCCAGGACGCCCCAGGAGGGTCCCAAGAGTGATTCAAAAGGGAATCCAAAGGCACAGCCATTTTGCTTTCATTGTTTGCTCGCGGCGTTCTCGCATTGTCGGGAATCTGCAATGCCAAGACGGCCTGATAGGCGACTAATACCGGCCCAATACGGCCTGAGAGGCCCCCAAGAGGGCCCAATGACGGCCCAATGGTGCCCCAAGTCGGCCCGAGAGGCCCCCAAGATGGCAAAAAGACCTTCAAGAGGGCACAAAGAGGGACCCAAGAAAGGCACAAGAGGGGGAACTCGCACGGACCCTGGGAGCCCTCCTCCACAAAAAAGGCCCCCAAGGCCCAATCATGCCCGCAAGTAGCCCCCAAAAAGGCTCCCAAGAAGCCCCTAGAGGGCCCGCCAAAGCGCCGGGGAGCTTTGAATCTTTGAAAGAGGTTGCCACCTAGCACTGGTCCAAAAGAGGCTGCCCAACAGCCCCGCAACAGACGCGGAAGAGGAGGATGAATCAGCAACAAGTACACGCAGGCAACACGACAGGAAGCGGTAGACAACACATACGAAATCAGATGCTGCACATTTCCTCTTCTGGAGGTCGGCGGAATGGAGGCAACCTCTGCAACACATAACGCGTGACGGTGACTCTCAAATGTTGTAGATCTGTTCCTCCACATGGTGTCCTTCCTTGGGGCGCGCACGCAGACCAATCGGTAGCCGCCTATGCCCCAGGACACATGAAACAACAAATCCACGTCCCTCGATGCCTTCGGCGAGGGTGATGGTTCGGGCGAGCACCGCATGGTGAGTCGAGAGACGTTCCTTCACCTCCACCCATTCCTGTCGGGCCGGGCGAAAGGGGGGGATGATAGCAAAGGGGGGGTTTGAGAATCAGCTTACGTAGCTGATTTTCCCAGCGCCTCCCGGCGCCGGGAGGCGCCCATGTATCGAAGAATGGGCCCGGCGGCGGGGCCGAAACCAGCTGCATGCAGCAGATTTCGTAACCTTCCCTTTCCCTATCCCCCCCTTTCGTTCGGCCCGATCCTGGTGCTCGCTAAATGGAAATACCAGAACGTGTGAATGGATGGTGCGCTGCAGCCAAGCATCGTTTAACAAGCGAACCGGCCCCCAGCGTGGTGAAGACATCGCCAACCTGCCGCGGAGACATAGCAAGCGGGGGCGAAGAGTCAGTCGACCCACGGGTTAAGCCCAAGCTCGGCGGCTGCTAGCCCTCGACCGCTGCCTGCTCCAAGCTTGCCAGACAAACCTCCAGCTCCTCCTCTCCTCTTCCTGCCCTCCTTTCCGCTCGTGCCTTCCTCTCTCCTCATCTGGGAGCCCGGACCCCATAATTACCGATCTGGCTTGCAAGCTGTCGGCCCGCAGACGGCTAGCCGAGGTTGTCATCCCGCCATACACGCAACCATATGACGCTGGGGAGCGCAAAAACGGGAGCAAGATGGAGGCCCGGAGCGGCCCGGCCACCTCTGCCTCCGTCCCCACCCCCCTCGTCGTCCCCCGGCACTCCTCGGTCCCTGCCTGGCGCTGGTCCACGCAGAGACAGAGAATAGCCTGCCGGTGGAGAATACGGACAGCCAGGCGACTCCTTGCGAAACATTGCATTTATTGTGTGCTTTGTTTGCTTTTGTTGATTTGTTCCATTTATTGTTTTTACATGTTGTCTTGCTCTTTGGGTTTATCCAATGGCCTCCACGGGTATGAAGATAACAAGGAGGTGGAGCAGCAGAAGTTTTGCTTCCCCCGAGGAGGAGGAAGAGAAAGAGGAATGGAGAAAAGGAATGCAGTCACGGGAGCGGTTCCTTTTCAAGCCCTTTGAGGGCCGAAAGCGCCGCACCCCCATCCAGTCTGGAGCTGCTGGTCCCACCCCCTGGAGCCTCTGGTCCGCGATCAGGTGCCGGGAAGTGTTGACGCGGCCCACGTACAGCTGAGCTGTCTTCGCTGCGCTCATGACGCCCGCCCGCTGCCCGTCAGTGTCCATGCAGCCGATGATCGCGTCCGCCTCCTCGTGAGCTCGCGTTGCGAACTCCCTCCGCATATATGTGTCCAAGTGGCACGTGCGTGCCCATGCTCATGTAAACACAAGTGCAATATACACATACGTACATATATATACATATATGTCTATGTGATCATTGTTGTGTTGCATGTGTGTGGTGGGTGTACAGTGTGTACGTGTGTGTTGTGTGTGATGTGTGAGTTCTGTGTGTCCTGTGTGTTGTATTTGTGTAGTGCGTGTGTGTGTGTGTGTGTGTGTGTGTTCTGTGCGTGCTATATGTATGTCGCGTGTTGTGTGTGCATGTGTTGTGTATTGTGTGTTGCGTGTGTTGCGTGTGTGTGTGTGTGTGTGTGTGTGTCCTGTGCGTCTGTATGCTGTGTGTGATGTGCGTGCTGTGCTGTGTGTGTTGTGTGTTGTGTGTTCTTGGTGTGTTTCGGGTTTGTTTTACGTTTTGTCTGTGTTCCGTGTTCTGTGCTCTGCGTGATGTGCGGGTTGTGTGTGTGTGTGTTGTTTGTGACGTGTGTGTGTGTGTTGTGTGTGGCGTGATGTAAATGTTGTGTGTGTGCTGTGTTGTGTGTGTGTGTTCTGCATGTGTTGTGTATGTGTGTTGTGAGTGTGCTGTGAGTGTTCTGCGTTCTGTGGGTTGTGTGTTCTGTGCTCTGTGTGCTGTGTGTCTTGTGTGTTTGTGTGTGTTGAACGCCGGGGCTCGGTTTTGCGATGTCTCAGGCGTGACAACGATATTTTTCTGAGAATCGTGTGCAACATCATTTCAGCCCCCTGTGATTTGAAGGTGTTGTGTTAAAATGGATGAAGTAGGCTGTGTGTTTGGACCCTGACGTCGCGATTTGCGCGAGGGGTGCGTCCGAGTTTCTTTGAGGATGCCCCGAGCGAAATGGCCAGACATAGTAACGCGGCTTCAATCAATTTCCTCTGAGCTCTGCTCCCTCGGAGAGGCAACATTTCGATCCCTCGGCCTGAGAAGCTCTCAGGACCCCCCCCCCCGAAGCCTCTAAGAAGCCCCCCAAGAGGCCCGACCCCCAAGAAGCCCCAGGAGGCCCTCACGAGGCTCCCAAGCGGCTCCCAAGAGCTTCCCAATAGGCCTCCAAACTACCCCCAAGAGGCCCCCGAGAGCGCTCGTCGTCGTCGTCGTCATTCAGGGTCGGCGGCAACGGCCGTAAGGCCTTCGCAATAAACGAAACTAGCACCGCGGCTAATCCCATGGCGAGCCCTGCGCCCAGGGCGGCGTTTGCCCTGGTGGCCGAGGCGCCTACCCGTAGACGTAAGGCCGGGCGTCGGAACTAACGGCGCGGCGACGTATCCTGTATATGCATGTGTATATAGATCTATACACATCGCGGCTAGTATGTATGCCACACGCACACACACACATATATATATATATATATATATATATATATATATACGTAGCTGCGTATAGATGTACCAGTCCATTTCCCGATCTCTCCCAGACGCAGCGCTCGCAGGCTCTTCGTGCCAGTGTCCGCCCGCCCCCCACTGGCCCCCCCCAAGGGTGGGCGGGGCGCGCGCATGAAGAGGGGGGCCATGCAGCGGACCGCGCGAGGCGCTCTCCCAGCGGGAACCCTTGGGGCCCAACGCTCAGCACGCCTGGGGGTCTCCAGGAGACGGCCAAAGTCCCGCGAGGATGCCTGGAGGTCGAGCCCTTCGCACGGGCGTGCCTGCAGTCGAGCCGCGGAACGGCCACGAGAACAAGGATCTGGAGTCAAGGACATGAGCCCCTTCACAGAACACCATCTCGCCCATGGAGACACCCACAACACGAAGAACACTCCAAGGTGGAGAGGCCGAACACGAAGAGCGGAAGGATACCCCTCCAAAACCGGGGCTGTTCTCCACCTTTTCGCCAGCTGGAGCCTTCTTGAAACCCCGAACCAAACAATGTGGTCGCTTCTCGGAGGCAAGTTTAGGAAGCCACATGCGAACCCTCCCCCACCTCCCCTTTAGAAATCGTGGGGTGGTGGGGTAGTTCGCATGTGGCCGCCGAAAATGCTTGCTTCCACCACCTTCCGCTGGTTTCCACAAACGCAGCCGCACTTGTTTTACTTCAGCCACCTCCCGCGGGCCTTCTGCCGAGGAGCAGAAACTGAACTCTCGAACCCTCGCAGACGAGGCCAACCGTGCTCGTGTCACTTCCACCGCCGTTCGCCGGCCTTCCGTCGAGAAAGACATATCGACGCCGATGACGACGACGATGGAGATGAGGAAGACGAGCAGAGGAGGTGGATCACCGTGCGCATCTGTCTCTCTACCTGCATCCAGCACTCCATCTGTCTCCCCTCTCTCCCTCGGTCATCCTTTCTTTCCGTCCCTCCCTCACTCCTATCTTCCGTCCCTCCTTCCCCAGCGGGTCGTGGGGATGGCGCTTCCACCGGCTCGCAGGGAGCGGCCCGGATCGGATGTCCAGAGAACGCAACGCATACCATACAGCCTTCTGGCCCACCCGAAAGAAAGACAAACGCAAAACATCGACAACACAACGCGGTCTCCACGATCCGCCTGCGCAGACGGACGCCTCAGGCGACTATCTGCGCGGGCAACGAGTGCGAGCGCAGGGGGTAGGAGGAGGAGGCGGAGGAGGAGGAGGAGGAGGAGGAGGAGGCGAAGCAGTGAACCGAGGGGACGAATCCATCCTTCGCGCCACGCCGCCGCGGACCGCGAGGGGCGCCTTAGTACAGGAGGCGCAGCTTGCTGCGCGCCACGGCGACAAGGTCGTTGTCGCAGACCTGGCCGACGAGCTCCACGGGAACGAGGCCGATGTTCAGCGTGCAATTGGGGGACTTCGTTGGTGCTGAATGGAAGAGGTGGCTCGCTGTTGGAGCCTGTGCAGGTAGCCTCCGCTGGAGGCTGTGGAACTACAGGTGGCCGTGGAAGTACGGGTACTGCTGAGCTGACATCGTCAGCGGAGGATTTAGTGCCGCGATGTGCGGCAGAGTGTGACAATGGCTCGGCGGCAGAACGTCAAAGCGTGTCGTCATGAGGAACTTCAGTTGGCCGCGGGCGTACAGGTACTGCTGAGCTGACATCGTCAGCGGAATATGTAGTGATCATGCGATAGCCGTTGCCGCGACGTGCGGCAGAATGTGACAAGGGCTCGACAACAGAACGTCCAAGCGTGTCATCATGAAGTGAATGCGTCCGTGGAGGAGATTCAGCCGTGACTTCGTGGGGTTGTGGAGGCGCTGGAGTCGGAAGTGCACCATGTTGGACGACGGTCACGCGCTGCCCGAAGAGCGCGGAGATGCGAGTCGTACTGGGGGCCTTCTCGTTCGTCAGCAGAAAGATGGCGCAGCTCGAGGACGACGTCGTAGGCGAGGACCAGACGCGTGATGATGTTCGGTAGAGACTGCTCATGTACTGGCTCCAGTGGATCGTCGGTAGCCGCCCCAAGCCCAATGCGCGCCAATGGCTGAGAGTGCGCGAAGGTACGATGCAGACAGCTCAGATGAATCAGGCGAGGACACTGGAGGTAGTGGCCGATGGCGTCGGCTTCAATACAACCCAGGAGGCAGCTGGTCCGATCGGGTCGTACATGCATTCCATGTGTCGTGTGCCACCCCCCGCAGGGTGTTTTGAGCACAGCTCAACGCCAGGCCGCAGAGAACTGACAAAGATGCTCACACAAATGAAGCCAGGGCTGCTGAAGATCAAGAGGTACAGCATCTGGGCCACACCAAGCAGTGATCCTCTTGGAAAGGGTGTGCCGCAGACGGTCAGGGTGGGCAAGCTGAGTGAGATCACGCTGCACCAAACCTTGTGGACGTGGCCGCGGGCCGTCGCTGGTGATCTCGGAGACCTGTCGCTGGGCGTCGCGAATGGTCTGGAGCATCTGGCGTGGCGCCACCTTGACTGGGATGTCCGTGGGCCCCTCCTGCACGCGGGCAAATCGCCGCGCGCCGCCAGAGTTTGCCAGAACGTAGGCACGCCGGTGCCCGGCACGATTCCAGCATGTCCCAGATCAGGTCATCGAGGCTGTCGAAAGCGTTGGGTGCCGACAGCCACGCGCGGTATGGGAGTCGATCGGGTCCTGGAGCAGAAGCCCGTGCACGCTGAGCTGCTCTTCGAAGCGCTGCGGGAGTCGGTAGGGAGAGTTGTGGAGGTCGAGGTCGACAAGGCGCGTGTTGTTGCACGAACGTATTCATGGCGTGACGGTCGACGTCCCCGTGGGCGAAGATGGGGAGCCACCGGGCCTGGAGCGCCCGAGCCATGCCGTGAGGGGTCTTCGCAATCGTCTGCTGGTCAGGTGTGCGAATGCCGACCAGGTGGGTGATCCTGGCAAAGGGGGGCCCAAGCACGAGCGCGGCGATGTGCTGTGCCAGCTGCTTTTTGCTGGTGGGCTGCTTCCAGCTCGCGACCTCCCCGTGCCGCACGCTGGGCCGCAGCTGCTGCCTGGCGCTTCTGCGAGAAAGTAATGGTCGCGGTGGGCCTTCTGCGAGAGCTCCGCGAACGCCGCCGCATCCGTAAGCTGTGCGCGATCGTTCACCAGTTGGAGCAACCGGCGAGCGTGGGAGTCCATCGTGAGGAGGGTGGCAGCAAGGGCGATGTCCCGGCGCCAGACCGCTCTCAGCATCGAGCGGCACACCAAGAGTCGTGCCTCAGCGGGGGCTTGCCCACGTTGGCCACCGGGTAGCTGTAGATGGTTTTCGGCGAGGCGCGCAGCCTCGACCATGTTTGCTTTGATCGCACGCCATGCCAGAATCGGGGCGGAAGCCAGGTCCTTGGAGTGCTCAGCAAGGAGGTTGTAGACCTTGGCGTGCATCGGGAGCGCGAAGAGGAACTCTGGGATAAGCTCCTTACGCGGGACCGCAACGTCCACGTGCAGCGCCAGGACGGCATGGTCACTGAGTCGACGGTCATCGAGAATAGTCGCATCAGGAGGAGGAGGAGAAAGAACAAGAGAAAGAGGAGGAGGAGGAGGAGGAGAAAGAGGATGATACAGAGGAGGAGGAGGTGGATGAGGAGGATGATGAGGTGGAGGAGGAGGATGGGGAGAAGGAGGAGGAGGAGAAAGAGGAGGAGGAGGAGGAGAGCAGGGGGAGAGCTACAGGCCAGGGCGGCCATGCATGAGGGAAGGAAGGAAGGGAGGGCTGGGGGTGAGGGGGGGGGGGCGGTTGTCGCGTAGTGGTGGCGGTCGTGGCGGTGGTGGTGGTGGTGGTCGTCGCGATGGCTGTCGTGTCCCGTCGTAGTGGTCGTGGTGGCTCTCGTGGTGGTCGTGATAGTGGTCGAGCCGTCGAGGTGATGGTCCTGGTGGTCGTGGTGGCTGTCGTGGTGATCCCTTTCTTCCTTCCCTCCGTCGTCTCTCCGATCCATTATTCCATGTCTCGCTCCCTGCCTCTCCCCCGAGAAAGCGGGCGGTGGAGGACGGAAGAGGGGGGGCGACGTGGGGAGATGGAGGCAGAAGGCTGAGGCTGGAGGGGAAGGGGAGGCCGCCAGACTCCAACAACTGGGTCCGATCATCCAGAAGAGAAGCAACAACCCCTAAGTCGCAGCACTGCTTGGCAAAGAAGCCCTAAGTGCAAACACTCAGTGGACAACTGTTTGGGCGGCCCTGAAGATGTGTAGATCGGAATATGGCCAGTCGAGACAATGGCAGGGCTTCCTGGAGTTCTTCGTCCCTTCTGGACCCCGCAATTGGTCTGGGGACGGATTCTGAGCGGACTTGGGGTGGGCGGGAGAGCCGCTGTTTTCTCCACTGGCCCTCCTCCGAGTGTTGAAGCGTAGACGGTGCGCGTCCGCCGCAGCAAGCGCTGCCGGCAACTCCTCCTCTGCTGCCCGCTGGTGCGGCAATGAGCCGGCGGTGGGCGCTGCAGCACTGTATGGCCTCCACAGGCGCATCCAGGTGGACGCCAGGAAGGGGCCCCTTCCCTGGCACCAGCTTCTCGTCCCGAAGAATTTTGACAGCCCCAGGGTCCGAGACCGGCCGGAAATACTGAAACACCTCGGACTCTTTTTCTGTGTGGCACGGGGCCCGAGCGCTAGGGATGCTATCGGGCCGCAGCGCGTGGGGAGAGACTGACAGAGCGTCCACACAGATAGCAAGCGAAAGAGCCCTGCCCAAGCAGGATCTCCAGGCGGGACTCGCAGTGGAGCTCGTGCGGCGCAACACTACCACGGTGGCCAGGACGAGAGAGAGAGAGAGAGAGCAGGGGGGGGGACGGATAGCTGCCGAACGTGCCAACTATCCGCCACGAGGCCAAGCCACGGGGGAAACGATCCGCAAAACAGCACAAGGATGTCACGGGCTCTACGCTTTCGAGTCTCTCGAGGTCTGGAGGGGGGACATGCGCCCCCGAAAACCACGAGAGCACAGCTGCCTCCGGACCATGCACGGACCTCCCCGCCCGCTGGCAACAGAGAGAAGGGCGTGCCGCCTCGGCAGTGAACAGCTGCACGATGGCCGCCTTGCCCTGGCCAGGGAGGACTTTTTAGCTCCCCACCCAGCACGTTGGGGCTGTTAGATTTGAAGAGAGGAGTTCAGACGTCTTGAACTAATCAAGGCAGGCGTCTTTCTGAGTCTTCGGCCACCGTAAGTAGGCCCTCGCCGGGCCCTGGGAGCGTCAAAAAACGGCCCAGGACTAAAAGTCGGCCCTGGGGATCGGGCGGGTGTTAAGGGCGGGGCCCTGAAGGGGCCCTGTCGGGCCCCTTTCTTGACCCCCCCCCCATTCAATACCCCCACTCCCTTAACACCCGCCCGCAGAGAAAGTGTTGGGACTTCCGGGGGCCCCGTATCGAGAACGTCAAGGCATCGGATATCGGGGGTACCCGCCTCGCGCACCCTGCATACCACGGCCGTCGGGCCCTGAGCGTGCTGGTGCGCCGTGGGTATTCCCGCCTCGTGCCTGCCTCGACGAACGACGACTGCGTATTTGTTTTTGTTCGGTGGTCCGGAACCCACGCCTCCGACAAGACCTTTTTGATCCTTTTTGGCTTTCTGAAGCCGTTTTCGGGCCCTGGGGCGGTCACACATTGATTCGGGACGCAATGCTCCCCTGGTGAAGAGGTCGGGAATTCCTGGGACCGCGGATTGAAACAGCATGCGGAAAATGCCTGGGAGTGCGAGAGAGAAGGGGTCCACGACTCGTTTCCATCGGGTTCTCCTTTCCTCATGCCATTCTCATCAGGAAGGGCTGGCAAGCTGTAGGCGCAGCCTCGGATCCTGACCCGCCACCCTGAGGTCCCCAAAGTTACCCAGAAGTCGCCTGAGGCCTCCAGGGGCCCAAACAAAGCAACACAATACCCTACATGAGGGCGGTTTTGCGCGGATGCCCGCGCGAAACTCATCAATGGGATTGCGTACCCACGAGATTGCGCCTCGGTGTCCAATGGTATCCAGACCGCGAGGGCATGGATATGGCGAGTGCGTAGAACCCTGAACACCAAAAATTGCCAACACTCTGAAAAGGGGGGCATATTTTACTTCCGCCGCCTTCCGCCAGCCACTCGCCGGCGGAGCCGCCCTCGTTTGGCTTCCTCCGCCGCCTTCTGGCCTCCCGCCGAAGAAGAGATCCCTCGAAACCAAAGCCCTTTCTGGAATTTAGTGCGCCCTGGAAGCGACAAGGCCGTTTTTGATACCAGTTCCGTTTTGCTGCTTGTTTGCCGGTTCTGGTGCCGATTCTTTCCCGGCTCTGTCCCCGGTCATTTCCGATTCTGGTTCGGGCTCCAATCCCCAAACCGCCTATTTCCCGTTTCTGGGAGGCTGTGTTTCTGAACCGTTTTCATGTTCTAGACCTGTTTTTTGAAAGCAACACAGAAACGGCCGTGCCGCTTCCAAGGCACGCTAAGTTCTGGAATTTCCCGTACCCTGAGATCCGACGACGCGCAATAAATGCAACATGATGAACAATCACGGCCCAAGCCCTGGAATCCATCTTTTTGCGCCACTGTTCGAGCCAGATCGATCCTTGAGGGTCCCATTGCCCGAAACTGGACGAAAACTCCTGGCTCAAACAAATTGAGCAGCCAGGATCTCAAGGCATCGGATCTCTCCACTCCTCGGAGTGGCCCAGCAGCCTGGCCCTTCTGGGCCAAGGCTTCGCGTGTCCAGGGCCTGGGGCCGAGCATCCGAATGGCAGGCGAGATCGCCGCCAGAGAAGGATCTGGCGTGGTGGCTCGTCGCTTTCGCGCGCCCACCAGCCCCCCCCGAGCGGCCATGCTGCGCTCGAGGAGGTCAAGGTACTCCTGCCGTCATCCTTTACGGCTGGCGCCGCAAACATGGCGTGCAGCGTCGATCTCTGAAGAGCACGCAACGGCTTCCCCCCTCCTCCTCCTCCTCCTCCTCCTCCTCCTCCTCCTCCTCCACCTCATTATCTCCCTCCTGCTCTTCCTCCTCATTCCCCTCCTCCGCCTCCACTGGTGGTCCTTGGTCCTCCCTGTGAGGCGATCCCCCGGCGAGGGCTCCTCCGGCGCACGTCATCCCCCTGCGAGGACCTCGTCGGTGCTCGCCACCCCCCCTGCCGGGGCCTCGCCGGTGCACGTCGCGGTTTCTATATGTGCGGGCCGGCGGCGCCACATGGCACGCTGTCTGTGCAGCACCAGCCGTGTTTCCTTCTCCTCCTCCCTCCCTGCAATCCGACGTCAAGAGAAGAAGCAACACCTTAGAACAACTCGACCAGAGCTCTGGCTCCCACTTTCTGTTGCGTTTTGCGAGCTGGATCGATCGATGAGGGTCAGGGGGCCCGAAACAGAGCAAGCGGCCCGGCACGACAGAAACTGGAGACCGCCTGGATCTCCAGGCCCTTCGCTTCCTGTCCTCCTCCTGGTGGCGTGGTCGTTGCTCGTGGCGCTTCTCGACCCTCGATGGGGCACAGCTCGGCAAAAAGGCTTGCCCCTCCTCGCGGCGCGGCGCGGCGGTTTTATCTTTTGTTGTTGTTGGTGGTGGTGGTTGTTGTTGTTGCTGTAGCTGTTGCTGTTGCTGTTGCTGTAGCTGTTGCTGTTGCTGCTGCTGCTGCTGCTGCTGCTGCTGTTGTTGAACATTATTTATTCTAAAGAATAATTATTGTTGGGCCCCCTGGTGCGCGCCCCCCCTGCGCCGCCTAGGCCGCAGCTACATTTTCATCATTTTCGTGAGGAAGCCTCAGAAAAGAGGGTGTGTACAGGATCCGGTTGTTTTGTTGTAATCCGCTTTCCCTTGCAAAAAACAATAGAAAATGACATTTCTTGTTCTAATATAATCAAATTTCAAGAATCCCTTGCAAAAAATAAGGTAAAGTGGACATTCGCGCGCGCAAGACGAAATCCTTCCAAAACCTTAGTGTTCGCAGCGATTTTAACATAAAAACATCAAAAAACCAATGGTTTTTCAACAAAAAATTGTCAAAATATCATCCCGCGCGCTCTTGCGGATTCGTAGGAAACCCAACACTTTTTAAACATTTCTGTCAAACGGGCTTTTGCGAGCAACTTTTTCGAACTTCTGCGACAACGGTTGCGCACCTGCCAGGGCCATCATCCCTGTCAAATAATACCATGCGGGACACATTCGTTTTTTCTTCGCGCGCGCACGCCGTCGTCGTCGGCCGCGGGGCCCTGAATAGTAGCCACGGTCGTCCGCATGCCACGAAGTGAAGTGTCCGAACGTCATAGGGCGGGAAGCTGGGTGTGGGTGGTGGCGAAGAGTCGTTTGGAAATTTGGTAGAGCTTGAACCGGCCCCCCCACAAAGTGGGGGTATTGCCCGCCTCCTATGAAAACCCTGGCACTGGTGAGAACGGAGTGTCCCCACGTGCTAGTAATTGTTGTTGAATATTATTACTTCTAAAGAAATATTATTGTTGAGACCCCTGGTGCGCGACCCCCCTCCAAAACCTAGGCCGCAGCCTCATTTCCTTCATTTTCTAGCGAAAGCTTCAGAAAAGTGGATTGTCACCGGATCCGGTTGTTTTGTTGTAATCCGTTTTCCCTTGCAAAAAACACCATATAAAATGAAAATTCTTGTTCTTACTTGATCAAATTGCAAGAATCCCTTGCAAAAAATAAGGTAAAGTGGACATTCGTGCGCGCAAGACGAAATCCTTCCAAAACCTTAGGTTTCGTAACGATTTTAACATAAAAACATCAAAAACCCAATGGTTTTTTAAGAAAAAATTGTCAAAATGTCCTTCCGCGCGCGCTGTCCGAATCCCACAAAACCAATGGTTTTTCAACATTTATGTTACATGAGCTCGCGCGAGCTACTTTTTCTTGTTCTAACATAATCAAATTTCAATAATCCCTTGCAAAAAATAAGGTAAAGTGGACATTCGCGCGCGCAAGACGAAATCCTTCCAGAACCTTAGGTTTCGTAACGATTTCAACATAAAAACATCAAAAACCCAATGGTTTTTCAAAAAAAAATGTCCAAATTTCATCCCGCGCGCGCTGTCCGACTCCCACAAAACCAATGGTTTTTCAACATTTATGTTACATGAGCTCGCGCGAGCTACTTTTTCTTGTTCTAACATAATCAAATTTCAATACTCCCTTGCAAAAAAAAAGTAAAGTGGACATTCGCGCGCGCAAGACCAACAAAAAACACGACGATCTTAGGAACTTGCCCCAAAAATGTGACCAACTCCGCTCTCTCTGTCTCTCTCTCTGTCTGCTCTCTGTCTCTCTCTCTGTCTGTCTGTGTCATGTATTGTATGTCACAATTGCAGGATGCTGGGCACACGCGCGCCCCGAATAAGTGACCAAGTTCTGTGGGTGTGTACCCCACGCCAGTGTAGTAGCCACGGTCGTCCGCACGCCACGAAGTGAAGTGTCCCAACGTCATAGGGCGGGAAGCTGGGTTTGGGTGGTCGCGAAGAGTCGTTTGGATATTTGGTAGAGCTTGAACTGCCCCCCCACGAAGTGGGGGTATTGTCTCGCGTCGCATGAAAACCCTGGCACTGGTGAGAACACTGAGCGTTCGGGTAAAATGATTGTTGTTGTTGTTGTTGCTGTTGTTGTTGTTTAACTCTCACCACTGACGATTAATTATTGTTGCTCCCCCCTCCGGTGACCATTGTGTTTTTTCGATTGGAGTGCTTCCCCCGGGGCTCGCACCCTTTTCTTCAGGGAAAATCACGGGGCTCGAATTGGGCCCCTGGCCCCCAGTTTACAACAACAAAGGCGCCCGCCTGATACTTCCTCACAATGAATTCCCAAATCGCGCTCTTGCGCGGGACTTCCTCACAGTTCATGTACGCATCGCAATCTCGTGTGCGACTTCCTCACAATTTATTCTGACGATGCGCCCTCGGCACTCAGGAAGCACGCTTTCGCTTTTCTCATGGTTTACTTGGGAATCACGCTATCGCTCGAGACTTCCTCGCGATTCATGCAGGACCCACGCTTCAGCAGCCTGCCTGCTCGACCTGGTCGCCCCGACCTGCCCGCTATGGGTCTGCCTACCCGATCTGCCTGCCAGGTTCTTCCACTTGTTTTCTGCTCCTTGCCCCACTCCTGATAATTTCTATCGTGTTCCATCATTCTCCCTCCCCCTTCCACCCGTCCTCTCTTCCCTCGTGTCAGGGGCTGTACTACATGCGCGTGGTAAGTATGGAAGATATATCCCCAAGAGGGTACGATCGAAGACGACGCGGGCGGGTACCGAGGGTTTGGGATATACGTACTCATTGGCACGTGAGCAGGTAGGAGCGAACCATATTAAAATGACTGTTGTTGTTGTTGTTGTTGTTGAACTCTCATTCTTGAAGAATAATTATTGTTGATCCCCCCCCACCGGTGCACATTGATTTTTTCGATTGAAGTGCCACCCCCGGGGCTCGCACCTTGTTTTTTCTAAAGGAAAATCTTCCTGCTCAAACTGTGCCCCTGCCCCCTGGGCTACAACAACAACGGCTCCCGCCTGAGACTTCCTCGATCTTTACTAAGGACCCCCGATCCCGCCTGAGACTTCCGCGCAATTTACTCAGGAAAGGCGTTCCCGTCTGAGACTTCCTCGCAATGTAATCAAGACCCCCGCTCCCGCCTGAGACTTCCGTGCAATTTACGTGGGAACGGCGCTCCCGCCTGAGACTTCTTCAAATTTTACTCAGGACCCCCGCTCCTGCCTGACATTTCCGCGCAATTGACTCAGGAACGGCGCTCCCGCCTGAGACTTCCTCGCAATTTAGTGAGGACCCCCGCTCCCGCCTGAGACTTCCGTGCAATTTGCTCAGGAACGGCGCTCCCGCTTGAGACTTCCTCGCAACTTAGTCAGGGCCCCCGCTTCCGCCTGAGATTTCCTCACAATGTACTCAGGACTGCGCTCTCGCGTGCGACGTCCTCACAAATTATTCTGGAATTGCGTTTCGGCGCTCAGGAACCACGCACGCGCCAAGGACGCCTTCACAACGTGGTATCTTCCCTCTTCCTTCGTCCTTCCCCCTCCCCTTCCTCCCACTCTCCCTCGTTCTTCCCCTCCTCCTCTTGCAGGGCCCGCGCCAATTCCAATGGCGGGCAGAGAGATGTACGCCCCCGAAGGATTGTCCGCCCGTTCCGGTTTGCCCGTACGTCTAAGCCCGCCGGCCCCAGCAAAGAGAAATAATCCCCCCGAAAGGGGTGTGATCGAAGACGAAGAGGGCGGGTATCGAGGGTGTAGGGTATACGTGTTGAATGACTCGCGGCAAATAAGAGCGTACAGCCTTAAAATGGTTGTTGTTGTTGTTGTTGTTGTTGTTGTTGTTGTTGTTGTTGTTGTTGTTGTTGATTTGTGTTTCATGTGCATCCTTTCTCCTCCTCCCTCCTCCTCCCTCCCTCCTCCTGCTCCTCCTGCTCCTCCTCCTTTTCCTTCTCCTCCCTCCTCTTTCCTCTTTCTCCTCCTCCTCCTCCGCTTCCTCCTCCTCCTCCTCCTCATCTGCCTCCTCCTCTGCCTCCTCCTCCTCCTCCTGCTCATCCTTCTTTGTTCCTTGCTGTTCTTTCGGACGCGCCGAGCAACACATGCACACGTGCGCGACGTCGCTGAACACGAGCCAGCTTCGCTCGATGACTGGTGGCGCCTCGCTGTGCATCTAAGCATGTGCGTGCAAGCGGGGCCACGCCAGGGCGCAGCGAAACCGCGACGGAGACAGCGAATCGCGTCATGCGCGGTGGCACAACTGCGCCACATAGACTCGGGTCTTGCTCCCGTCACCCTGGCACCCGGTGCTAGAGCGCGATGCCGCCCCGCCCAGCGCACATGAGCGCGGGCAGAAGTTCTCAACGTTGGCGCTGTTTGACAAGGCGCGAGCGGGGAACACGAGAGTTTTGGGTCCCTTCGAGACCCCAGAGCCTCTGGCCGAAATCGACACGTTCTTCCAACACGCCGACCACATAATCCCCAAATGGTTCACGTCGGCCGAAATGTCGGCCAGTGCACACATGACATGCTTGTCGCTGCGTTCGGCATCTGGGGGCCCTCGCGAGGCCCTAGGACAAGCAGAAAACGACGCAGGATGAAGAACGCCGGCCCTGGGGAGAACTTCGGGATTGCTGGGGGCCCCGCAATGAACAAATCAGGAAGTCGGATGCCCAAGACTGTGGCCGGAATTGTGAATCGGGCTCCTTCCCTGACGGGCCAAGGGTCCGTCAGAGCGAAAGGCGGGGTTGAGAAGGCTTCGGGTTGCTCGCGGACAGGGGCCCCAGGTTGTCCTGGCTGGCAACAATGAGCCCCCCGAGTAGTCCCAGCTGGCCTCAACAGGCCCCTCAACTAACCCCATCAAGCCATTAAGGGCCCCCCCAGGGTTACCAGTAGCACAGCACCGTCATTGAATAATTCAGGGGGGCGGTTTTCGCCGAATGATGTGATTAGCACCGCGCAAATGAAACGAAAATAAATAATTCCCGCGCCCCGGCTCGGGTGGTATCTCAATTGGAATTGGAATAATAATCATATTGGCATGCGAGTAATAAGAGTAAGAGCGCTAATAAGAATAAAGATGTGAGTAAGAGAACTAATAAGAGTAATCATGTGAGCAACAATATTAATAAACATAATAATGATAATCACACCCCGAATAAGAATACGAATACTTACGATACTAAAAACACTGATGAGCAATACAAAGAAAATCTGAATGGTAATACGAATCATACAACTAAGACTAATGATAAGAGTAAGAGTAAGAAAAATAAGAAGAACGAGAGTAATGATAATCGTGCACGTAACAATAACAATATTCATAAGCATAATCATACTAGTAATCATAATAAGAACGATGATGATAGTAATCATAAGAACAATAATGCGAATCATTCTTGTAATAATGAGGAGAAGCAAGAATACGAATAAGAATAACATATTTCCCATTATCTTCATCATCCTTGTCCGTAGCGATTTGTATTACCACCCTTGTTGAAAACATTTGTTTTCCGGGCCGCCGTGTGGGGTTGTGCATCCGAGGATCTCGCCCCCGCCACGCACGGCGCGTTATCTTAGCACTGCGCCCGCGCAAACCAATTACGACAGCTTGTCCAAAAATGCAAGAAGTACAATAAGACCAATAATACGAATCGGACCACACATAAGAATGATACGAATCGTACGAATAAGCATAAGAATGCGAATCAGAGTCAAGATGATAACAGGAGTAAAAATGCAAAAACAAACGGCTCCCCTGCGTCTTTCCTCCCTCCCTCCTATTTTTGCATGTTTCCATCACCGTTGTCCTATACGGTTCATAGTACCACCCCTATTGAACAATTATTTGTTCCCGGCCGTCGTGTGGGGTAGTGTGCATCCGAGGATCTCGCCCCCGCCACGCACGGCGCGTTATCTTAGCACCCGCACCGCCAAAATCATTCGCCCCCCATCGTAGGCACGGGCGCTTCCTTTTCAAAGCTGTGCTCTCCCTTGCGTGGGACTTAATATGGTTATTGTTGGTGGTGGCGGTGTTGTTGGTGTTTTTGATGTTGCTGTTGTTGTTGTTGGTGGTGTTGGTATTGGCCTTGTTGTTCTAGGTACAGTTCCTATTGCTGGTATTATTGTCGTTGTTCGTGTTGGTGCCGTGCCGTAAAGAAGTCTTGAATCGGAGGAGCAGGAGCATTATTTTTCTGTTTAGCTGGGCCAAAACCTCTTGACTGAGGCCTTGGCCTTCGGCCTGATCCGTAATGGCGAATAAGAGCCAAAATGGCTACGGGGGGGGGAGGAGGAGGAGGAGGAGGAGGAGGAGGAGGAGGAGGAGGAGGAGGAGGAGGAGGAGGAGGAGGAGGAGGAGGAGGTGGTGGTGGTAGTGGGCGGCCATGAAGGCGGGTTCAAAGTCAGAAGAGCTCGCCGTCAGAGGCTTCAGAATCGTTGTCTGAACCGTCCACGGCCCGACGCTGCCCGAGTTCCTTCACCCTCGGCAGCTCAGACTCCAGAATCCCAAAGGCCGCAAGGACAGATGCTTGCGAGGGCAGTCCTGGACAGAAGCCTTCAGCCGCAGCCGAGCCCGAGCTCGCCGCCGCTGCTTCGCACGAATCCACCAATCCATCGATCTCGACCTGTTCCTGCGAGCTCAACGGGCCAGATGGACCGAGCACGCGGGATTTCGTGGTGGCACGGTAGTGTGGGTGCTTTCCCGATCGGATGCGAATCAGCTGGGACCTGATCCCTGGGCTAGCAGGCTTCCCGAGACAACGCTCCAGGAGGGTATGGCCCAGACGCCCCGAGGTATAGCCCCCACACCGAAAACAGAAAACCACTTTGTCGCCTACTCTCGAAGGCGTCTCTATCGAGCATCGGACGAGCGCGTGCCGCCTGAAGTAGAACGCATACCGGGCCTCGTCGGCCCAGCTCGGATCAACTCCTTCCTCCGCTCCAACGACACTCGACGACGAGACGACCTCCTCCTCCTCCTCGGCGGGGTCGGGCGGGGGCTCCGCTGGCAGCTCCTGGTCGTGCAGCTGCAGCCCGACCGTGTCCTGCCTGCTCTGGCCGCTGGTGGCCATCAAAACCTCCAGCCTACCCGCCCACCTCCCCTGCTCGGCCACAAGGGCCTTGAAACCACGAAAAAATTCAGCATGGGAGTCCTCAGCTCCATGCATTATTGCTCCTAGCTTGGCATACTGATCAGCACTCGAATTGGCCTTTTTCTCCCAGACCGTAGTGCGACCAGCTTCGATGTCCTTACTGGTGGCGTGGGCCAGAGTCTTGTGGGCCTGGATGTCGCACCCCTCGAAGGCGGCCCAGAACGGGCTCCACATGTGGCCCCTCGGGGACCTCGCTTCAGCCCCTGACCCTGGACCTCCGAGCAAAACATCTAGAGTGGCCTTGCAATCCAGATACAGATCAAACGGAACGATGCCCACTTGTGTGAGCATGTGAATCGCGAAATCCTCGCCGTCTTTGGCCGTTTGGCGAGGGCCGAAACTGAGCGGCACGGGGCCGTAAGCAGCATGCAGCAAGTTTCCCAGCGGATCCACCTGCACGAGAGCCCAGCCAGCTCTGCAGACTCCTGGAAGTGAGGGCCACAAGGCCGAGCCGTCACTAAAGATGCACCCCGTGAGGAAGCCACTGGCAGGCTTATTAACCCACCTGATCGTGGTCTCAGGCTCCTCTCGAGGAATGAAAACCAAGGGGCTGGGCATCACACATTTCGCAAACCGCTCCCCAACGTCCTCCCCACAATCCAAGACACGGCGGGCGCGAGCAGCAAACCAGGGGGAGACGGCGTCCCTTCTGACGCTGCTGTGCGCAACACATTCGTACTGCCTGTGCCACAGCGTCCCCCGAGCCTCCTTACAAAGTTGACAGACATCAGAACTGTGCAGCCCGTGACCAAACACTCTGGCCTGCGGCCAATGCACATTGCACACAAGCGAGCGAAGCGCACGCTGGTGATGGGCCGTCCAGATTTTGGTTTTACCCCTGAGGAGCGTCCCCAGGCCGGCCCAAAAAATCGGAAAAACACCATCGAGCCCTCGAGGGCCCTCGCCCCCAAGGCGCCCCACGCTTTCCAACGCAAGCCTGTCGGAGGCTCTGGAAACTCCTTCGTGCACCAGTTCCCTGATCTCACAGGGCGAGAGCTGGCTGAGGTTCCAAACCGAACCTAAGTCATCACGGAGCCTGGTGCTGGTTAAAAACCTCCAGCCGATCCTGTCCAGGGAAAGGAAAGCAACATCCGCTGGCGACGAGGCAACCCTCCAAGGGTGACGGTAGCGCGCCAGTTTTTCGATAGCCGCCTCCATCGTCGCCCCCAGGATCAGCCTCGAAGGAAAACTATCCCAAACAGCCGTGGCCCATTGAAACACCACGTGCCCCGTGTAGGCCACCAAGGGATCACACAGCAAACCCATCCTGAACGAATGGAGCCTGAGGCCTAAACTACAGCCCTTGGGGAGGCGACCGATACTCCGAGCAGCCGAAACTCTAAGACCGTGCATCGCAGACGGGGGGATACCCATCACACTGCTCCCCCACAGGGCCACGGCGGTGGCCCCGACTCTTTGGATGAGGCCGACCTCAGCCCCTGCATCGCGTAAAATCTGAAGCCTACGAACTCGAGATATAGCATTCGCAAACCTACTTCTGGCTATCCCAACTCTTCGACAGGAACCTGACGCAGCATCCGTTCCCAGATTTCGAGCTGTGTCCACACGCGACGAAGGCGGGATTCGCCATTGCCCCTGGAGAAGCTTCTGCACATCGGCACTACAGGAGGAGGAGGAGGAGGAGGAGGAGGAGGAGGAGGAGGAGGAGGAGGACAAGGAGGAGGACCCCTGATGAGGAGGAGAAGGAGGAGGACCCCTGAGAAGGACGAAGAGGAAGAGGAAAAGGACCCCTGCTCGAAAGGCCGAGCGCTGGGAAAACGCGCGGCCACTCCAGTTCTCGCCCAGATTGACTACCTGACGCAGACTCGTCTGCGTCCAGAGCAGTTTCTGAGGATGTCTCAAGCGAGGAGCTTGTTTCATAACCACAAGGAGAACAGATTGCGAGAATGTCTCACGCGGTTTGCTTGTTTCGGCGAGCAGACTCGTCTGCGTTCACATAAAGGTGCGAGGTGCCAGGGTAACGTTTCTGGGGTGCCGGGTGCGTTATGCTTTCGCTGGAGAAGGGGGTTCTTAATTGCTTGATGCGGTTAGTTCAGTGTGGTCTGAACACCTAAACCCTGAGGCGCAGAGCGCCAAAGGGGCGCCGGCGGAGGCGGCGCCAGGGTGCGGAGACCGCCCTTGGACTACTCGAAGGGCATGTCAAGTCAAGCTGGGAGCTGGGACTACTCGGGGGGCCTGTCGAGGCCAGCCAAGACTGCCTGGCGAGGCCATCTGTGTGCAGCCCGAAACCTTACCACCGTGGGCCCGTCAGACAGAAAAGCTTCATTTCTCTGGGTGGGAGCCCCGCGCTGGGCGGATCTGCGCAGTCTTGAGGCTCGGGGCTCCCGCCCATGATTTTAGCTCCGACAGCCTGAGCACAGGGCGCGGCTGCCCTCAGGATGGACATGACAGGGCGGATCACGATCAGGGGGGTCGTCAGTCTCGCGCGGAAGAACTGAGGATAATGGGGGCACCTCGTTGCTGGGGGTACCTCGTTGCTACATTGGCCCTCTCGGGCCTGCGTCTGGGCACTGGAGGAGGCTGAGGTGCCGCTGGACTCGGCGCCCGTGCCTGGACCGTCTGCGGCCTGATTCAGACCGCGCGGTCCGAGGCCTGCTCCTCCGAGGGGTTCATCGTCGCCTGCGTCGTGCTGGGGAGCTGGTGCACGGCCGCGATCGGGTCGCCCATCTGCCTTGTCCTCTCAGCTCGCGGTCCTCGATCGTGAACCGCTGACTCCTCTCGAAGTCGGTCGGCCAGACCCTCTGCTGACTTTGGCGCCGACGCCGGACCTGGTGGGCCCGCCGCCTTGCCCGCGGGGGTCGGCCTCGTGGCGGGCGGCGGCTGGGGGCGCGCCAGTGGAGCCAGCGGGACAGGCCGACCCATCTCGGCGGGAGGTCCGATCTCCGCGTACTCCTCTTGTTGGCGATCTTGATGACCTTCTCCCTCTGGGCCAGGCAGCCCCGGCGCGTCTGCTCTATCTGCTGAGGGGTCTCCCTGGCAAGCTCCTGCCTCGGCCTGCACTTCGAACGCCCAGCGTGCCGCCCGCGCTGGTTCCCCCCGACCTGCGGAGCGCGAGCGGGCGGGGGCGCGTCTCCTGATCTGGCTTCTCACCCTTGACCTCGCACTCGAAGAGGCCGGCCTGCGGTGCCAGCGTGGCCTAGAGGCGCGCGTCGGCCACCGTGCGAAGTACGCGAGCAGCTCGATGGCCCCGCGCCTCCAGAGACGGCTCGGGCGCGACAGCGCGAAGGCCCCGTCCAGGGAGAGAGTCTGCTCCACGTCGGTCACGGTCTCCTCTTGGAAATTCATCTGCCTGGGCGCCCCGTCAACCCAGGGAGCCGAGGGCACGTCCCAATTGGCGTCCACCTCGCAGTCCTCGTCCTCCAGGACCGTCTCCAGACTCTCGGGCCCCTGATCCAGCATTCCGCCCGACGAGCGCGCTGCCCTTGCCAGTGGCGCAACCAAAATTCGCGTTGTCCTGGCTCGAGGTCGCGCGGACATCCCGGGCATCCTCGCTGGCGACAGATGAGCGCGGCTGGAGATGTCGGCTGACCCCAGAGGGTGCGAGCCAAGGGCTACGGGGGGCGGGTCGGGCGCTGCCTCGAACGACCTGTCCTCGTCGGTCCCGAGGTCCACCGCTGCGGTGAGAAAATCCAAATATCTGGCCAGTAGCAATGGAGGGCGCAACGCCAAAACCGCGCGTCGACACTGGCGCCAGAGCTCGTCCGACAGGAGCGGTCTTGCCTCCGACTCCGTTGGCTGAGGGCAAGTCAGAAACGTCTTCGTTGATGTGGGCCACGAAGCCATGGCTGCGGGAAGCCCCCGCGAGCCGATCTACGTCCTGAGACCCCGCTAAAGCTTGTCCCGCGGCCGTACCCACTCGATCTTGACCTTCCATGTCCCGGGGAGCTCCCGCCGCGGAGGTCGCTTCGTCTGACTCCAGGCCACGGTCCGAGAATGATGGCCGAGCCCGCCCGTCCCGTCGCACCTTCCAATCTGGGCCCCCGAGAGTGAGAAAGCCCACCTGGCCCTTGTCGCCCTGGTTGTTCTCCTGAAGATCCATCTCGACGGCGCCCGCCTGACCCGCGTCGCCCAGCAGGTCCAGGATGGCGGCCAAGGAGCTCCCGGAATGGGCCGCACCTCGCGATCCTTCGAAGAAGTAAGATGGGCTCTGGTTCTGGTCCGCCTCGACCTTCAAACGATCTGTCTTGCTCCTGAGCGGCTTCCTGCAGCCTTCTCTCCGGCGCCCTTTTGTTCCGCAATCCGAGCACCTGGATCTTTTCATGATGTCCACTCGCAGCGGGCAGCGAGTCTTTCCAGCTTCGCCCCCGCCGCCTGCCTCGGCCTCTCATCGTCGGTCGAAGAAGTCGCGATCCACGGGCTTGGTGTTCTTCATCCAGCGTGACTCTTGCCGCGTTTTGTGTCTGATGGCAGTGGCGACCTCGGCAATGGCGTCAGCGATATCTTCTTCTGCAAAGCCCTGATCGTCCAAGGCTGCAAACATATCGTAGAGCTCGTCCTACGCATTGTGTCGCATATACCAACGCATTGAACTCCGTCGTCTTTCTCGCCGAGGCCCCCCGCGAAACTTGCCCTCGGGCCCGACGCGGTCATGGAATTGAGCCTCGAGCCCGTCGTGAGCGTCGTCTTCGGTAGGAAACTCTGCTCGGACACGTCAAGCTCCAAACTCGTACTCCTGACGGACTGGGCGCCCTTCTCTCCGTCCAACAGATCTCTCAACCTGCCCTATCGGGCCGCATCCCCCCTCGTAGTGCCTCGCCTTCACGGAGTCGGGCAATATCAACCCTGTGATTCTTTCGGCCGCCACTAGCTGATTGTCTCCTCTAACAATAAAGTCAGCGAGGCTCTCGCCATTCTTGATGGCGACATCAAACATGGTTTCGTCATGGGCCTCCCTCTCTGTCTCCTGGGCGTTGCCCCTTTTATCGCTCCATGTGTTGGATCAGCTGCGAGAGGCCCTCGAGGGAATCCAGGGAGCTCCTGACCGCCTGGAACTTAGTCTGTAACTCCACTGGAGAAGTCTTCAGAACTCGTCCTGCTTGCAACTCGAGTTCGTCTGCCGTGCTGACCCTCCAAGAGCTGATATTGGAAGGAAGTGACAAGCCGCAAATGCTCCAGTCTGGGCCACGGCGGTGGTGCTGAATAGTCTTTGTTTGGAAGAGAATCGCAATCTTTTCTGGACAGGACCACGACTTACTCCACGACCATCCTCTCCGTCTCCAGTCGGGTCGCCAGTCCCAGCCTGAAGTCCACCAGTCGGGGGTCGCCCAGGATGTCGAGCTGGCTGCGGCTCCGTCCTGAGGCATGTCGGCGGCTGCCGCCGACGCCGTCCTGGCAGGAGTGGAGAGCTATTCCCACGGATTTGTGCCGCCGAACTGGTCGATTGCGGGGTCTCGTCGACCCGCATAGGCTGCTGGCTGCTTGTCGGACTGAACGTCATCCGCGGTGCCTTGCGAGCCATGCCCGTCGATGCCCTCCTGCTCCCCTGTGGTCTCGTCCACGCTCCGGCTACCATTGCCGGCTGGCACGGGAGTATGTGAGGGCACATAGACGATCGAGGGATACCTTTGGGCACGCTCGGGAGCACCCGAGATTCACTACAGTCCTTGGGCACGCCAGTGCCCCGCAAGCCCAAGCGGCTGTGGAGAGCACGTTTGTCACATAGGGCACACAGATGAGAGGGGAGAGGAGGTTAAACAGAACACCTAGACCTCTAGGCTGACATAGCCTAAGCCCTTTGGACTGTTTGTCGATCTTAGTCTGAATGTAGTCTCCTGCCTCCGTGGTTCTCCTGGCCGCCTGGGCCGCAAGCGCTGCAATCATCTCACCACAGAGCGCCTGCGAGGCTATATTGGCGCAGCCCTGGCAGCTGCACCGACACGGAAGGCGCTGCGAGGAGGGCCGCTGCGTAAGCTGCCCCTGCAGAAGCTGCTGGTGACTGCACTGACGGCGGTGATTTACCAAACTCGGCCAACCTCGGTCCCTTCGGCGAGCCACGGGCCGAAGGCGCCTTCGAAATCGGTGGTGGGAAGAAGGGTCGCCGCGGTGACCCGGTTTGTTGCTGTTGCTTTCCTAGCATACGCTCAGCAAAACAATTGGAACTGAAATTGATCAGAGTTGCTATGAAAATTTTGCTGCGCATGCAAAATGGGCCTGAAGGCCTTTCTACCCCTGCTGTAGCCTCGGATGCTGAGCGCGTTGGGCGTACATGCCGTCGGGACCCTTGTTCCCTTGCCTGCTCTCGCGCAGGAAATAAGACTTGTAGGGGGCGTGGGGAGTAGAAGGGTAATAAGGATTATAAGACTTGTAAAGATCATGTGGGTTTGACTGTGTGGCTTGTGCAGCTGACTACCGGGCCTGGATATTATGGGGATGATGGGGGTTGCAGGGATTACGAAGATGATCACGGTTATTAATAATTAGGAATTAGAAGACTTATAGTGAGATGCTACTACGGGTTATTGAAATTCCAGGGCCCGCTCGTGATGCAACTCCTCTCCCGCGCTCTCGTACTTTACCAATGTTCTCTTCATGATTGGCGTTCCTGGCCCCCGCGGGAATTGCTATCCGCCCGCTGCCCTCGGCAGCGTTGGTGTCGCCGCTGCTGCAGGCGGCACGGCCCTGGCGCCCACTTGCGTCGTTGGACTGGTCGCACGTCAGCACGACCTGAAAGCGAGAAAACGCGATCGCGAGGAACAACGCAATGAGTTGCTCGAGCGACAGTGGCAGCTCGCTCTGGTGTCTCGGCCGACTCGCACTTGCAGTGGCGATGGCACGCTGGCTGCGGAACCCCAGGACTCTGGACCTCGGCACCGTCCGCCCCGTGGGCGGAGTGTAACGCGTCTGCGAACGCCCCGCCCCGCTAATGAGCTAGACCGAGAACGCTGTGCCGACGGTGCTGGTGTCACCGACACCAGGAGAGCCCAGAATCGAATCGATAAGTCGAATCGGCGATAGAAATGAATTGGATCGGAGGAGATTGGCAGCCATTTCGGGAGAAACCGAATCGGCGGGAAGCGTCAAGCGGGTAAGGCCTGCATTGGGGAAGCGGAATTCAAACCAGAATCCGAAGTCGAATCGAATCGGAAGCCATCGAAATCGAGTCCGATCGGGTTGGGGGCAAAATGAACCCTGGACGCCCAAGAGAACAACAAAAACGTCCCAGACCATGCAATAGCGAGAACGGCAGCGCGCTCCTGATGGCGCAGGTCGCGTGAGCTCGGGGGTCGAAGCGGCCACGGGAGGGGCGGCCAGTGCTGTGCCACGCGCTCCCAGGAGGAGGAGAAGGATGAGGTCCTCCTCCTTCTCCTCCTCCTGGAAGGTCGTCTAACCTCCTCCTCCGTCTCCTCCTCGGGAAGAAAGGGGAAGACAAACGACCACGCCAACGACGACGACGACGACGACGACGACGACGACGACGACCACGACGACGACGACCGTGACCACGACGACCACGACGACGACGACCGTGACAACGACGTCGGCGACGGCGATGGCGGCGGCGGAGACGACGTGGACGAAGAGCGAGCGCGGCGGCGGCGCCTTCGTCACGCCGTGGCCCAGCCAACCCACAAAGCGCACCCGCGAGGCGTCCGACAAGGAGCCGCGAACGTCGCGGGGCAGCCGGTCCTTGAGGACCACAGAAATACATGCCTCCCGGATGGGGTCGGGGCAGACCGGGTCGGAGAATCGCGCCCCATCGCCGATGCATCGGCGATGCATCGGTGATGCATCGGTAATGCACCGGCGATGCATCGTCGACGTCGGCGATGCATCGGCGACGTCGACGTGAAGCACATCGGGCCCTACATCGACCAGCATCAGCGATGCATCGACGATGCGGCGCGATCCTCCGACCCCGTCTACTCCGACCCCATCTAGTAGGCCTAGAAGAAAATGGAGGACGCCCGCTGTGCGCCCACTCGGGTCTGATCGGCCCTGGTGTCTTCATTCCATCTGGGCCTTAAAATTTTTTCTGTCTCAGATCCCCGGGCCATCAGACATCGATCCAGGACGAATTGCCCAAGGACGTGCCCGACCCATCAGCGAGTGGAAACATCGCCGGGTCCATCGTGCAAATGTGCGGTGATAGCACGCGGTCTCCTTTGGACGCCACATGGTCATCCTACTCGTTGAGCAACTGACAATACCGATGTTAGGGCAAGGAAGGGGTCAAAGTGCAAGACGACGCTGGCGAAGAGAAATGAGAAGGTTAGAGGGCGAGGAAAAGAGAACCTGGGCGAAAACGAAGACGATGGAGGAGGCCGGCATTGACAGCAAGAAGGGGAGGGTAAGATGACGTCTGACACCTCGATATTGCAGGAACGCTCCCACATGGAGACTCATGTGAGGTTTATCCCAAAACCTCCTGTGTTGGGTTCTCGTTTTGACTAGAGCATTGTGGTCGCGTCTCCCCTCCTCCTCCCCCTCCTCCCCTCTCCTGCCTCCCCCTCTTGCCTCCTGCCTCCTGGGAGGTCCAGCGGAATGGCTCCCTGAGGGGCTGCGAAGCGCGACGCTGTCGCTAGTTTCGCGGGCTCCTGGGAAGTCGCGCGGAGTGGAGTTACACGGGGACCCAGTTGAGACCTCGCGGCTCCCTGCGGGGCTGCGTATTGTGAAACTGTTGCCACTTTTGTGGGCTTCTAGGATGTCCAGCGGAGTGGAGTGGTGCGAGGATCCAGTTGAGACCTCGCGGCTCCCTGGGAAGCTGCGAGGTGTGAAACTGTCGCCACTGTCGTGGGCTCCTGGGAGGTCCAGCTGAATGGAGTGGTACGGGACCAGTTGAAGCCTCGCGGCTCCCTTGGGGGGGTTGCGAAGTGAAGTGTGAAGCTGTCGCCACGTTCGTGTGCTTCTGGGAGGTCCAGCGGAATGGAGTGGCACGGGGGCCCAGTTGAGACCTCGCGGCTCCCTGTGGGGCTGTGCAGCGTGAAAGTGTCACCACTGTCGTGGGCTCCTGGGAGGTCGCGCGGACTGAGATTGCACGGCGGCCCAGTTGAGAACTCGAGGCTCCCTGGGGGGTTGCGAAGCGTGAAACTGTTGCCACGCTCGTGGGCCCCTATGAAGTCCAGTAGGGTGGGGTGGACAGTTGAGACCTCGCGGCTCCCTGTGGGGCTGCGAAGCGTGAAACTGTCGCCTCGTTCGTGGCTTCTGGGAGGTAGCGCGGACTGGGATTGCACGGGGCCGAGTTGAGAACTCGCGGCCCTCTGGGGGGCTGCGAGTATGAAACTGTCGCCACTTTCGTGGGCTCCTGGGAGGTCGCGCGGAGTGGAGTTACACCGGGACCCAGTTGAGACCACGCGGCTCCCTGGTGGGCTGCGAAACGTGAGGCTGTCGCCACCTTCGTGGGATCCTGGGAAATCGCGCGGGGTGGAGTTACACGGGAACGCAAATGAGACCTCGCGGCTCCCTGGGGGGCTGCGAAGTGTGAAACCGTCGCCACTTTCAAAAGCACCTGGGAGGTCGAGTGGGCTGGAGTGGCACGGGGATCCCGTCGAGACCTCGCGGTTCTTGGTGGGACTGCGAAATGTGAAGATGTCGCCACTTTCGTGCGCTCCTGGAAAATCCGTCGGGATGGAATAGTACGGGATCCCAATCGAAACCTCGCGGCTCCCTGGGGGGCTGCGCAGTGTGTAACTGTCGCAACGTTCGTGGGCTCCTGGGAGGTCGAGCGGGGTGGACTGGTATGGGAATCCCGTCGAGACCTCGCGGCCCTCCGTGGGGATGCGAGGTGTGAAGCTGTCGCCACTTTCGTGGGCTCCTGGGAAGTCCAGCGGAGTGGAGTGGCACGGAGACCCAGTTGAGACCTCGCGGCTCCTTGTGGGGCTGCGAAGCGTGAAACTGTCACCACTTTGGTGGGCTCCTGGGAGGTCGCGCGGAGTGGAGTTACACGGGGCCCAGTTGAGACCTCGCGTCTCTCTTGGGAGGGGGGGGGGCGCTGCGAAGTGTGAAACTGTCGCCACCTTCGTGGGCTCCTGGGAGGTCCAGCGGAGTGGCGTAGCAGAGGGACCCAGTTGAGACCTCGCGGCTCCTTGTGGGGCTGCGAAGCGTGAAACTGTCACCACTTTGGTGGGCTCCTGGGAGGTCGCGCGGAGTGGAGTTACACGGGGCCCAGTTGAGACCTCGCGTCTCTCTTGGGAGGGGGGGGGGGTGCTGCGAAGTGTGAAACTGTCGCCACGTTCGTGGGCTCCTGGGAGGTCCAGCGGAGTGGCGTAGCAGAGGGACCCAGTTGAGACCTCGCGGCTTCCTGGGGGGCTGCGAAGTGTGAAGCTGCCGCCACTTTCGTGGGTTCCTGAAAGGTCCAGTGAACTGGAGTGGTGCGGGGACCCAGTTGAGACCTTGTGGCTCCCTGCGGGGCTGCTGAGTGTGAAGCTGTCGCCACTTTCGTGGGCTCCTGGGAGGTCCAGCGGAATGGAGTGGTACGGAGATCCCGCAGAGACCTCGCGGCTCCCTGGCCTCCTCCTGGCAGGAGAGGTTGGAACGCGAGCTCGGCCTGGAACAATTCCTGCACGGCTGACGGAAGCACCTGCCTGCGGTTCAGGGGAGTTCGCGGCAATTGCGGCCATCGCCTCACTGGCGCGGGCGGCGACTAGAACTGCAACTGACGGCGACTGCTCTCGTCCAAAATGGCAGCGATCCCATAGCGCGCGGCGCTGTCCCGTCATGCAGCGCCCGGCGCTGTCGCATCGCAGCTCGCAGGGGACCGCTGCGCCACACAACGCATGGCGCTGTCGTTTGTTCGCGTGGCCTCACATCCTCAGCTGCCTCTGGCCCACCATGCCACCCCGTGCGCTTGCCTCGCTCAGCGCGACGCTCTATTTTGCTTCAGGGCGCATGGCGCTGTTCTGCCCCGCATATGTAGCGCTTGGAGCTGCTGCTGTCACTGAACATGGTCCCCCCTTTGCCCTTCTCCGCATGCTTCTGACCCCGCCCCTAGCTTGCAATTCCTGCCTGTTGATTTCGTGTACGCCTGGGAGCTCATGCGCGCTGCGATTCCTTCAATCGATTTGTAGTAAGCGGCCCTACATCTATTCGCCGTATGTTTAGAAAAGGTTGCGTACGTCATTGGGTAATCGTCGTTTGTGTTCCGCTGCTTCGCGGGGGCACTGGGAATCCGCACGCGCGACGCCAAGTGAACCGACGATCCCTGGGCGAAACTGTCGATGACGAAGGCATAAATCTATCTATCAAGTTTCCGAAGGCAACATGACGTGCAAGTGCAGCCAGAGGCTGTTAATGCCGCCCGCGGCTGGTGCGCAGTTGGCAGCACGCAGGGAGGCGAGGTCCCAATTGGATCTGGCAAGACCGCACTCCACTGGACCTGCACTAGCTCACGAAAGTGGCGACAATTGTGCAGTTGTGCAGTTGGAGGCGAGGACTCATTGACATCCTGGAAAATGCGACACCCCGCTGGACCACCCACAACCTCAGGAGAGTGGATGCAGTTGCGCAGCTGGCAGGGGCCAGGGAGGCTAGGTCTCGTTTGGGATCTGGGTAAGACAGCACTCCGCTGGACCTTCCAGGAACTCACGAAGGCGGCGACAGTTGCGCAGCTGGCAGCGCCCAGGGAGGCGAGGCCTTATTCGGATCTGGGTAAAACCGACCACCCACGAGCTCACGAAAGTGGCGGCAGTTGCGCAGCTGGCATTGCCCAGGGAGGCAGGATTTGATTAGCATTAGGCCTTGGATAAGACTACATTCCGCTGGGCCCTCCCTCCAGGACATCATGAAAGTGGCGACGGTTGCGAAGCTCACAGCACGCAGGGGGGCCAAGTCTCACTTGGACCTATAAGTCAGGCCATACTCCGCCAGATCTCCCACAAACTTGCCAAAGGTGAGAGTTGCGAAGCTGGCAGCGCCCAGGGAGACGAAGTCTCATTCAGATAAGTGGGTGGTGTCGCATCCCGATTGGCCGTCCTGGAGCTCACGCAATCGGCGGCAGTTGAGCAGTGGGCAGCACGCAGGGAGGCGAGGTCCCAGTTGGATCTGGGTAAGATCGCACTACCTTGGACGGACCTCCCAGGAGCTCACTAAAATGACGGCAAATGAGAAGTTGGTAACACCCAGGGAGACAGGGTCTCCTCTGGATCTGGGTAAGGCCGCACTCCGCTAGACCTCCCAGGAGTTACGAAAGTGGCAACAAAGGCTCAGCTGGCAGCGCGCATGAGGCGATATATCCTTATGATCTGGGTGAGACCGCACTCCGCTGGACCTCCCACTTGCTCAGAGAGAGCGGTGATAGTTGCGCAGTTGGTAGGACGCAGGGAGGCGAGGACTGGGTAAGACGGCGCCCCGTTGGACCACCCAGAACCTCAGGAGAGTGGCGGCTGTTGCGCAGTTGGCTGCAGTTGGGCAGCGTCCAGGTGGCGAGGTTGGAGGCACGTACGAGGGAGGAGGCGTGAGGGCATACTATGAGGCCAGAAGGGGGTAGTAGGCAGGATGAGGGGTGGGCAGCAGTTGGCAGCGCCCAGGAGACGAGGCAGGAGGCCAGGAGGAGGGGGAAGGAGACAGGAGGAGTTGGGAAGCAGAAGGCAGGAGGGCAGGAGGCGGGATGACCAGGAGAAGAAGGATAAAGAGCACCGGTGCACTATTCGAAAAAGAACCCCTCTTGGGCCCGTAAAAGACAACACACAATCGGACGGCTGTAACCGACACACTTTGGGCATCTGGACACGACTCGGGCTCAAACGCCAGCACCGGAGGCGGGGGTCGAGATCTAGGAAGGTCCACGCTGTGAAAAAAACAGGGGGCGGAGGGCCTGGGATTATGAGCGACGAAAAGGAACGGGCCTGACGCGCGGTGGCATAGCGACATTACGCCGCCGCGCTTGCGCGGGCCGGCAGCGCGGCACACCGCGCGGGGGACGAGGGCACGTACGCGCGACCTTGCGCGGGCAGACCACGCGCGAATATCGGGGCGCAGTCGGACCCGTTTCTCGACGTCGCTTAAAAGCCAACGCCGACACTGGCTTGCCTTAGAAAATCCTCCGGGAAGGGTTCCAGGAGACTTTTCTCGGAAGGTCTCGGGAGGGTTTGGGAAGGGTTCTCGTCGATTTGGAAGGGCTGTCGTCCCTGGCGAACCCTGGGCTTTCGAAGGCTGGCCCCCCCCCCCGCCCCAACTTTGGGGGGAAACCTTCGAGGCGGGGATTTATCCATATCCACCTCCACCACCTGGGAACCGACGTCCTGGTGCCCCAGCGGGCGGTGGATGTGGATATATTTCGGCCCTTGGGGGCCCGAATCTGTCCGTATCCACCGCCTGCCGAGGTCCTCGAAAATTGATCCTCCAGGCGGTGGTCATGTATAAATTCCTGCCTCGGAAAACCAGTCCCTGGCGAAGACTGGGCTTTCGAGGGCTTCCCCCCTCTTTGTGGTCCGGTGCGTGCGCCCTCCTGGCCTGGGCAGGACGGCGCGTGCTGGACGCGAGCCTGGCCCGGGTTGGCCCCGGCCATAGGGGCGGCGCTGGGGAGGAAATGGGCCCCCCGGGGGTGCACGGTTTCCCCCGGGGCCGTGGGCGACCCGCGGCGGAGGAGGAGGAGGAGGAGGAGGAGGAGGAGGAGGAGGAGGAGGAGGAGGAGGAGGAGGAGGAGGAGGAGGAGGAGGAGGAGGAGGAGGAGGAGGAGGAGGAGGAGGAGGAGGTGAAGAAGATGGAGGAGGTGGAGGAGAAGGAGGAGGAGGAGGAGGGGAGGAGGAGGAGGAGGAGGAGGAG